>QOCX01003225.1:0-13602 GCA_005959815.1 Sarcophaga bullata
TCATCAATGAGCAATCATTTCATGTATTCTTGTGCAACAATATTTGCAGAATTTAGATCCTTGCGGCCCTATGGCTTCTAAACATACGGCACTTTGATTACAAATTATTGATTATTGAAAAGCTCTATACTTGGCTTAAAAATTGCATGAATTAGGAAAAGTGTACCCATAAAGGCATAAAAAACTAAGTGCAGCACCTTTGAAGAGGTGAAAGCCAATTTTAGTAGATTTTCGCAAACTTCAAATACTTCCGATTCATATTTTCCATTACCGCCTTCCAAAATTCCTGCAATACTTCAATTGAATTTCTTCATTGGTAATTTTTATGATGGGTGTTTGTGGCGGAGGGGGGAAGGAGAAATCAAAAATGTCTAATGTATGTTATGCTGGAAAACACAAAAACATTGAACAATAACAAAAAAACAACAAACAACATTATAAATACCTATTTATGTATGTATATGAAACGTGGTTCGATAGCTACGTGTGCATGTGTTATGGCATATCGCAAATGCTAAAAGCGTGGTTGGTTGGTTCTTTTAAAAGTGGTCTTTAAGTCTATACGAGTATATTTGCAAAGAGTGATTTCCAAGGCAAGTCTAAATCTTTGCATTTAGGCATATCGTGTTTAACAGTTTTTGTTTTTTTCTCTCTTCTTCTGGTTGGTTTCTCCTTTTCGTAACTAAAGTTAGTTTCTCCAGCATGACTCTTAAATGCTTTTGATGGTGTTGGGCTATTATTCTTAAAGTTGTTTGTTGGCTGTCTCTAACTGTCTGTCTCTCATTCGTTTGTTCATTCAATGGCGGGTTGCTTCGTTGGTTGCCTAGTTTGTTTGGTTGCATATTAGTTGCCTATTAGGAATTGATGTGTCAGTTAGTCAGTAAGTAACAACCAACACCATAAGCAAAAAAAAATCCCCGAAAAGACATTTTATTCTCTCTTGTTGTTTTGTTTTGTTTGTTGTTTTATAGTCATAACACCCGAAAACTAATAATAAAATAGCAAATCTTTTCTATTAAGAAAACTAAAGAAAATGAAGAAAAAGATGAAAAAAAATAAAAAAAAATTGTTATGAGCTTTACGCCATGTTTCTGGGTGGTATTTTTGGTGTGACTCTTGTCATAAGTTTGAATCAAATTTTTTTTTTTATTGTAAAAAAAGTTACAACGTGATATGTTAATCAAAATGTCGAACATTACTAAATAATCATTGTTGTGTAATATTTGCTGCATGAATAATATGATTTTGTTTAACAAGATTCAAAACAAAAATTTATGCCAGAAGGAAAGCAAAAAAAAAACAAATTTTTTCCAAAGATTATAAATATCACGATCGATTATTACGTTAAGATGGTTAAAATAACAAATTTTTAAAATAATTGATAATAATTGTATTAATTTTGATACAAACTTATGTAATGTACCCCCGGATTAAAATCGGAATTGAAAATCTCTGGAAACAAATCAAGTCTCAGTTGAAGGAATGACAAGAAACTTTTACAGGGCCTATGTACACTTTCATAGCTGCTGGGAAATTCAGAAATATCACAATTTGGAAGTAACAGTAACCTCCAAAAAATTTATGAAACATCGTCAATATGAACTACAATTTCAAAAACCGAGTGCATTTTGCTTTCTATTACACGTAACACGTACAAAAGGATTCCATACACCAGGTATTACACACATGTTGGTGATCTCTATGCTGAACAAAATCACATTCTTTCCCCTGTGCCGTTTAAAAACTCAAAAACCTTACTTTAAAGTGCTCCTGTATATCCTAATTTCAAGGTACTAAATATTATCGTACATTAGGCTTGAAAACGGAGTTTCTCTCTCTATTACCACTAAGCCTCCAAAGACCTCTTCCCTTTATTATAGAAAATGGTGTTGACCCTCATCAACGATAAGAAAGTTACTCTGCCTTCGAGCTCTTCCTCTTCCTACATTGCCTAAAATTCTTCATATGCCCCCTGATTACCCGTAAAGATTTTTCTTATTTTTCTATTTTTTTTTTATTTTTTATTTCCTGATATTCCGATATAGAGTAATTCCTTATTTTCCTTTTTTGTCTAGCTTCTGAAGCTTCCCAAACAGTTTGATACTTTTCTAAGAGTATGGAACCTACAAATTGATTCATACGCCTTTCCTACTAAGCCTCGTTGCAAAGTATTTTCCAAATTAATGAAATCTACCGGTTCTGCCCAGAAGACAGTAAAGAATATAAGTTAGGGAAAGGGTTGTTAGCCACTCTCTTTATAACATCAAGATAAGCACTGATGAGTCCTGCATTATACTTGCTTACCATTATCCTGGTTCGCTACTCAATATCTTCTCATGCGTAACCTACTCAGCTCTAAGACTAGCCTAATTTGAATGTCAGTCTTTCTGAATGCTGACTAAGACTGGTTGTCAGGAATTTCGATATTCAACTGGCATACCTTTCACTCATTATGTTATGCTCTTTGATAAACAATTCTCCATATCTGCTGAAACAAGAGGATTGTAACTAACAAGTTTATAAGTTATAAATTTTATTTGCATTAGCTTTCAATCGCTGCCAATGTGATGTATGATGTTCCTTGAAAACATTATTGTTCCTCGGGAGCATATAACTCTCATGATGTTGTCCCCGGAGTTTTTAATGAAAACTTTCAAGTTAACATTTTAAGAAAAGGCTATCATGGCACTAAAAGCAGAATGGAACGAATGAAAAATTCCCTTCTAATTTAAAAAAGAATTTAAAACATCATATAACACTTCCTTCTACTTAGATTACCGTTTAATACCATACAATATTCATATTGCCTTCTATTAAAGTCAATAATCTTCCTTCATTAAAGCTTAATAAAAATCCTTTCGGTTTAGAAACGTTAAGTCAATAGTATGTTAAAATTTAATTACAAATTGACAAAAGAAATTCAAAAAATTTCAAAGAAAATTTAAGATTTCTTCAACAATTTCGCCGTTGAATACGTTCACTTAAATCACATTAAACTCCTATTCTCCAGCTAAAATGAATTTAATTTGTTAATTTATGATTGTATTAACTAGATAATAACAACAATATAATTGGCAACCTCCTTGGAAATAATACACTCCAAAATGTAACTTACGTTTCTTTAAGTCCAACGAAACCGACTGACTGACCGGGAAAAGACAAAAGCAATAACAAAAATAGTGCATTTAAAACTTAATTATTTATTAACAAATATATACGTAACAAACAATAAGAAAAAAGAGTTTATACCTACACAATATCAGGTGTATTTCTTGTTTATTGTATTTGTATTTTATTATAAAATAAGAACAACTAATTTGCGAAACAAAATTTAAAAGTAAAAATTCAATTAAGTATTGCCAAAATTAAAACAATAAATATTTTAAAAAAAAAATTGGGCTATTAAACCTAAACAATACAATAACGATACACACACTGTCACTCACTCGCACACTCAACTTAACTTAGTTTTTACCTTAGCAAAAAAAAGAAGTCAAAGTCAATATACACACAGGCAATTGATACGAAGAACTCAAATACACGCATTTTTCAAAATTTCTGCCAAAGAAAGTGGTAAAGAAGAGGAGAAAACGGCTATTGAGCGAATGATGGTGAAAAACTGAATGCCACCCACCAATTAAACAATACCCAGGCAGCTAAAACAATTTTACTTCAAGAACAAACCCACTCAAACAAAATAAACAAAACAAACAAAATAAAAGCCTTTACATAACAACAACAAGCAACGAATCAGCACCAATTTAAAATAAGTTATGTTTAAAATAAAGATACTAAGTAGTTTGAAAGTACTCAGGAAAAAAGTTATTGTATAGTAAAGTAAGTAGTAGTGGTAGTTTTATTAGTGGTGAGTAAAAATTTAAGTGAAATGATTAACAAGCTGTTGTATGAATTAATGAAAATGAGGAGCCCTAAGAGAAATAGAAAAAGAGAGAAGAGAGAGAGAGAAAAAGACGAGAGAAGAAAGAGAGAAGAGAGCAAAGAAATAATAATGAATTGCTTGTATAAAATTAGTTGGATTTGTTGGCAAATGACCAAAATCCATATCAATCAATTTCAAATCGTGGTGATAAATTTACAAATTTTATGTGTTGATTGTGTGTGCGTGTATTTTACAAACTTTTTGTGGTCAGCAGAAAGGAATGTAAATAAATTAGGCAACTTAAAACAAAACATTAAGCAATGCAAACCAAACACATGCATGCACTAAAAAGAACAATAGATATATAACACTGACACCATTCGGCCATTAACTGTTATAGCCCTGTAAAATCGGGCATTAATATGCTGAATGGCAGAAATGAAAATATAGTTCAATAAAAAATAGATGGACTCGGAATTTTTTTGAGAATAATAAATACACTTTTTTCCTAAAAGTTAAAATTAATAAGTTTCTCAATAAAAAGAATATTTTTGCGCAGAAATTCCAAACCATTTGCATAGAAAAGAGACTTAATTTTCATAAACTTTCCTAAACAACAACAAAAAACGAAGAATGGAGTCTCCTCTCTTAAGTGGTAAGCCTCTAAAATCTGTTCTATTTCCAGTTTGGATTTTCACTTAAAGTGTCTAAAGCTGCCCAAAATCCTCTAGGCTGATTCTGCAATAGTAAACAGTTTTATCAGGAATACTTGAATACTGGAAAATTCTAAAAGGGAGTACCAAGACGAATATTTAAGATATGGCGATAATGGAAAATGTATTAATGCGCCCTTCGTCAACGTCTGCAAATCAATATTACTGATGGATAGTAGGTTGAATGGAAACTTGGTGGATTTTTAATGTGTTGATTCTGCCTGAAACAAGTGGCGATCTATGGACCGGCAATGTTAATAGTTTCCTTTTTAGGCTACTTTTAACTGGATTGATTTGCCTGGTGTTCTTTAGTAAAAGTAAGCATTATGTTTTACCGAAAGAAATAAGAATTGTCACCTATATATGAAGATATGTTCCTTAGGTCATCAAATTCTTTTAAAAAAGTAATTTAATTAGGTAATGATTGTAAAGTCTAACAGGTAAGAATAGTGTTTCACCTTATGAACGTAAGGCCTAGGCTGAAATCCCAGGTCATACATCTCCAACAAAACGGAACATGAAAATATATTTTTTCCTCGACTTTCTTCCAACAGATTTCTAGCAAAAACTCTCGAGAGTAAGAAGAATAAAATTGCCATGCAAAGTTTCTCAAAAATCTGTTGTTCGGAATCGACTATTAAACTGTAGGATCCCACCCACTCCCGCGCATTACATTAAAATACACAAAACCATAGGAGGACTGGTGCAGAAGTAGGTCCGTAATTCATTGGACTTCGACACAAGTTGCATGACCATTGCATGTGCTCGTTATGGACGTACATGAAAAGACACCCGAAACTTGTGTTACAAAATTTAACAAGAAAGCCATATACGAAGCGTTTCCTAAAATCTTGTCTATTGAACTACAATAACCGTCGTTACTGCTTCTCTACCTGTCTTGTGAGATAAAAGACAACCTCTTTCCGATCCGACCGCTGAACCTTCATATCCGTCTGTAATAGCACTGCGTGCATTATTAATCCATGCCCCTTCTACTATCAGACTGACCGCGTTTTTATGGCGAAATGTGACCTGAGGGTTAAATTAACCTTAGATTAAGCAAAACCACTAAATGTGTAACACCAAAATGGATGTACACACACACAGCGATACAAACACTCTAACACCATGCATACACATACCATTATATGATATACATAAAGAGACAGCTAGCCATACATACATACAATAAAAACGTTTATAACAACCCAAAAACTAATGCAAACAAACACAAATGCATTAAGGCAACTCACACAAATATGTATACAAACGCAAAATGATCGATTTTTGGTTAGCATTTATATGCTATATGCATATGTATGCTGTGTAATTGACTATGCCATGTTAAATCTATTTAAAATTTAACACTCTTTTGCCAGAAATTGGGTCAATTCAAGCAAAATTATTAAAGGTTGGCCACTTCAATAAAGACATTATATGGTCAACCAAAAACTATACGAATGTCTTCATACTTGAATGCTTTGATTTTTCATTTGGCTGGCAAAATTTTCTTGGAGGGGTTTTCTTTTCCTTCTGAAACTTTTTGGCTGTCTGCATGACATTAGCACATGCATGACAAAGACTATGAAATTTTTCGAAAATTTTTGCATGTCTAAAGAGGGCGTTTACCTTACCTTGCTGTTGTTTTATAAAGTTGCCTTTGATAAATTGTTTAATAATTAAAAAAAAAAGCCCGTCCGTCTGTCTGCTGTTTGTCTCTTTTACTTTCTTAAAGCATTTCTCTTTGTGTGTGGTAAATAATCGTTAAAAATTTTATAAAATTTTAATTGTTTTGTGGTTAGAAAACAATAAAAAGAAAAAGAAATTCCCTGCAATTACTTTTATTGTAAAGCACACAGCTACCACAGGCACATTTACCCTGACCTCAAAAGTAGACTTTAGAAATATTTCCATTCGTTTTGCTTTTCTTCTCTTCTTCTTTGCTTCTTGTTCTTACAATTTCCCAAACATTTTCTTTTCTTCTTAATAACGAAGAAAGTATTTTTTTTGTTTCTTAAATTTTCTTCACATATTTTAAGGCCGTAGAAAAATAAGCAATTTCTTCTTTCACACTCTCTTTTTACGGTTATTCACCACTACACCATGGAAAAACCAACTCACCTATTGTTATTGTTATTGCATTTCACCATTGTTTATGAAAGTGAAAGTGACTTGCTGTTGTGTGCGTGAGTACATGAGAGTGAGCTCTTTCAGGCTATTCTGTGTGTGTTCTGTAATGTTGTTTGTTTATACGTTTATGTGTGCTTGGTTGGCTTGGGTTTGTTTTGGTGAGTGTGTGTTACTCTTTTATTAATGAAAACAAGTTTTTGTTATGGTTTAAACGATGTTATGTTGGCATGTAAGCATGCATGTAAGTTCGTAAAGAATTTAAAGAAAGTCTTACAGATGTTTGAGTAAAGCATAGTGTTTTGCAATAGATGGCGTGTACTAAACTGTAATTTTAAAGGGGTAGCTGTAGATGATGGTGTAGTGAGAGCTTTAAAAAGCAATGAAAAAATTTCTTTTCAGTCTGAAAGAAAAGTAAACAATTTTTTTTTATATTTTTAGGCAATCACAGTGATTTTTAATTTAATGAACATATCCATGAACTTATCAATAATGCAGATTTGAGTAATCGCTATGGCGATAGTCTTAGAATTGATAAATGGTTTACTAATGAAAGCTATCTGACTGAACGCCATTAACAACTCCTTGCAGAAAGACTATGCTTCTGAGATACTTGCTTAAACTACTTAATTGGCCTAATAACCCGTTTGTCTCATTTCCACCTGCATTAGTACTTGATTTCAGCCATCTGGTTCATAAAACAGATCGATGACAGACCTTACTCTTCCTACACAGACAGGGATGTCTTCTACAATGATATTCGCTGATCTCTGAATAAATACTTGTCTCCTACTTGTGTCCTATTCCATCTGAACAACATGGTCGAGCTAATTTTCTTTCAAATAATCCATCCAAGTTAGTGGAACCCTGTCCTAAAGGAATGGTTCGATGGAAGAGTTTAATTATTTTGCGCAAAGTATATTGAGCTTAGTGGTACTTTATGGAGAATAAATCGATTTTGTTATTCAAAAAAACTTGTGGCATTGTTAAAACTTTTTTTCAAAAACATCCTGCTTAAGTCCTTGAAAATATGACCCAAATATCTCGCCATTTAGTTTTTGTTTTTTTAACATTTAAAACATTTGCTGCAAATATTTATTAATTATTCAAGTGTAAATTGTTATTGTTTTTTTAAAACGTTATTTCCTTTTTTCTTTTTTTGCAACGCACATACATACATTTGTTTAATATTAATTTCCGCTTTTGTTATTTTAAGCCTTTGGGGTAAAAATATTCAAATTAGTTCCGTGGGTTATTTGAATGTGTATGAAATGTAGAAAAAACACACAAACTCGCTATTTTTTTAAGAGAAATTATGTTTAAAACCAGAATAACACCTAAACAATAGCAAATGAAATGAAGTGTAAAAATCCACGATAATAGGCAAGTTAAATTAAGAAAAACATTGCATATCCGTACATGGTGATATATCTAAGAATTCAAAAGAAAAGAAAAAATAATGTCACGGAAAATAACACACGATAAACCATAAAAAAATTTTTCAAATATCAACAGAGTGATAAGAAATATTGAATACTGAAAATTAAAATTTTAAAGAATATCTTGTCATTCATTGGTGTCTCTTACATTTTCCCTGTGGTTAACAAATTCTACATTTTTAGGATTTAAGCTATTATGGCAATAACAAAAGGTAAAGCATCTTTAAGGACATTTATACATATGCTATGTATGTTCTCTATATTAAAGGAAACGTTTTTAGAAGACATTAAGAAAAACCCTCCTCTTTATTCCTTTGCAAAAGACAAAAGGCAGAGAAACATCATTAAATCATGCATACAAATCAAAAGAATATAAAACGGAATAAAATTGGAATATAAAATCATATAACAAATAGTTAAATGGAATAAGGAAACGGAGAAAACGCCGAAGTGATCCATTTAGAGTAGTATGGAAAATGTCAATTGAAAACTGCGACAGAATAAATGGAAAAAATTTTCTTCCTGTCTTTAGGGATTGCTTTGAAATGCTAATCTTTTTTAGTGTTTTCTTAATCATTCAATATATCGCTACAGCTCAAGTTTCGTTTCCTAATGAAAACAGTTGGCATGCTTAAAATTATTGAATTGAGAAGAAAATTGTTTTTTAAACTTGCCCAGTCCTAGTGTTTAAGGTAAAAAATAATCAAAAAAGTTAATTGAAATCACATAGCCTTGGCTCAGGGACAACCATAAAGACAATATAAGAGCCGACTCCTGTATTAACCATACCCGCAAATATGATAAGCATAATGTGTGGCTGAAATACAACAATATTCTTCACAGAATTCTTGGTCCTCTTTCTTAATTTCTATACTAAAATGCTGAAAAATGTTGGCTTAAGATTGCTATTCCTAAGGTTTTTATTCTTTTGCCTACAAAGACTCGATTGAGATTTTTTATGGTATCTATTAGATAGCCTGATGCAGCCAGTATAGCCTAAATCGCCAGTATTGAGTGTCAGATGTTTTGAGAAAGATAGCTCCACGTCGACTCCAATGCTGCGCTTACCTTTTAGTTTAACTTCCAAATGTGCTCTTTTCGAATAAATCAAAAAAGTTTGAACTCCATTAGCGTTTGGAGGATGCACTTCTGACATAGCTATGTGCCTACTTCGAAGTCCTGAATTATCATTAATTTACTTCAACTACCCCTAGGCCCTGCTATAAAAACCTTAGTCAATGTCCGATAAAGGCGCCTGGTGGTGGCCGGATTCTGCTTCGTTCGGAGTGGACATATTTTCAATTTTAAATTTCAGTTTTCCTGCCTTTGATGACGTTCCACTATCTGTTCTTAAGTCATCCTTATATAACAAGAATGGTGCCCCTTTTTGAAAGTGTCTGTCGTTTCGTAATTGTTTCATTTTCTTTTCTCGTTGCAAAGTATTCTTCTAGATTATAAAGTTTTTTGAATATGACCAGCAGTTTGTTAAGGCGAGAACTGTCAGTCATTCGATCTACTACGATCACGTTGCCCTCTCATGAAGCCATGTTTAAGCATAATTTTCATCGCTCTGGTCTCCTCGACATAGGAAAAATGTTTATCTCCATTCAGTGGACGTTTCTTATGGAGACGACCTCAAAGCTCGTACCAAAGAATTCAAACTTCATCCTTGGAGGCGAATCGAATAATATAACAGGAATAAGTTGACTATCCTTCGATGCTAGTCACGCTCAAATCAATGCATAGGGTCTACATACTCCTACGTACGTAAATATAGTAAGTGGACTCTCTTAACACAAAACTGAGCATAATTTCTATTGATTTTATTAAAAAAAAAAAATTCTCTTAAGTTTTGCTAACTTTACTAATTCTTTATCTTCTTTATATTCTATTCTTATTCTTATTCTTAGTTATGTTTACAAAAATATTTAAATAAAACGCTTGAGCCTAAGCGCCTTTTAAGATTGAATTTTAATGAAGACGATCGCAAAAATAAAAGTTGTTTTAATCGACTACATTTCCCATGCATGCCTGTTAATAATATCAACCACAGCCCTTAAAGGTAGAACATTACTTTTTTTTATAAACTTATTGCGTGTTCCTTTGATGTTCTCAAAAAAATCCACACATGCTATGTATGGCATGTATATAACTTTCCTTGGCGGATCTTAATCCTTGTACCTTTAATTTGTTTTAGAAAAGAAGAAGAAAAAATGTCACATAATACGCCCTTAATAACAACTACAAACCATAAGTAACGCCTCTTGAAGAAGGGGAACGGTTTACAGAAAAAAAATACGCAAAAATTATAAAACACAGGTATAAACGCCTCAAAAAAAAAACTCAATAAAAATAAAAATTAAACAAAAAAAAATGAAATAATTTGGTAGAATATACATATTAAGGCGCATTATAACACTACGAGGTATTGACCATCAAATACTTACACACACACACACACACACACACACACACATACACTCTTCAAACATCTATTTGAGATAAACGAAGGGAAAAAAATATTTTTAAAGAAAGAAAAAGGGTTTCAAGGAAATTGTCAACCTTCTTAAGGTTTTTCAAAGGCTGCTGTTATAAGGAGGATGCCAAAGAATAACAAGGCATAACAAGCATATTAGATGACATTAAACAAACAAAAGGCGGACTTAATACTGCCACCGTTACAGCCGCTGCTACTGACAACGTTGCTTAAAGTAGGGATTCTATTAAAGGATTTTCATTTTAATTTTTAAAGGATTTTACATGGGCTTTGCGAAATTGTTGTCTTATTCGAAGGCTTTGTATATTTGTTTATGGACACTGAAAAAGGATTGAAGGGGAGCAGTTTTAATTCCTGTTCGATTTTGAAGCCTGTAATCAGTACCAAACCAACTCCATAGCTTTGAAACCTTAACTTCCAATTTATTAACAAAATCTGCTGTTTAGTAAACACTTATTATGTTTAATTTTATTTCAAACCACTCTTCTTATATTTCTTTATCCTTTTCAACTATTTTAACTTTAAAAATATCTAATGTTTAAAGCAAA
Source organism: Sarcophaga bullata (assembly GCA_005959815.1). NCBI lineage: Eukaryota > Metazoa > Arthropoda > Insecta > Diptera > Sarcophagidae > Sarcophaga > Sarcophaga bullata. The sequence continues at coordinate 11,205 of QOCX01003225.1, forward strand.
GCAACCAGTTACCCAGTAGCTTTAATCATCAGCCAACTTTATTCGTTTTTATCTTTTAACGGTTGGCGGCTTCTTTTCATTTATTAACAAGTGATGTGTTACCTGCCAACTAGAACTTTTAATAATATTTTACTTATACAACATACGATTACAACACAACAACAAAACAAACACAGCAACACAACAACGAACAACAATATTAGAATATAAATTGAAAAAATATACGCTCTTGGTATATTTTAACTATAAACCACTTCCTACTCTTTTTATCTCTTCTACAGATGCAAGATCATTTACCAGCATAAGATCTAAATAGGATTAAAGTAGAGCAAGAATACTGTTAAGGAATCAAAAATATATCGTAGAATATTTAAACTTATAAAGCTAGGAGAAGGAGTGGTTGAAATGAAAAATATTGGAGGAAAATTTAAATGGGAGCATAGAGATGCCAGTTAATAAATAAATATGCAACTAGATATATAGAGAAATATTATGCGTATCAGGTGGAGGGTATGTTAAGTAGATGCATTTATAGCTAGGATATATATGTTGATAGCTACGATTGATAGGAAAGTGTGTAGCCTTTTTAGCCGCAATAATAGCGCACTTATTAATAGTGGTACTGCACAAGGAAACAATGTAACAAGGGGTTGCTGATGCATTACTATCATTGAGTAAAGCTTATATTCTGCATCATACAGTTCCTAGCATTCAATTTACGTTACCTCACTGCGCCCCACTTATTTACTAACATAGTGCCTTACCAGTTCCGTGTGTCGGATTTCGGTCTGTCGTTAGTACTCTTGGTTGCCAAGCTTGTCTGCAATACACGCGCTTTTTTTTAGACAGTTGGTGTACAAGCAGTGGAAGGCAGATCCTTGTTCAATTTGGTCCTTCCAACTTAGACAAGGTTATTCTCTGCGCCGATTGCTCTACTGATCTTGGCATCAAATAACCATCTTGTCGCTACATATGCATTCATATGAAGGGCATAATGAAGTCAATGTAAACACTGTGTGTTAATCCACGTCCATATAAGTGAAAATCGGATACGAAAATTATTGCCAACTCGTATTGGATTGAAGAAATTGGGTAGAACCCGCACTAGAATACTCCCAAGACAGCTTTATGGGTGTGTAACATCGTCTTTAACACTAAAAGCTGTACCATCATCGTCATGGTACGTCCAATGAGCTACTATACCCAGCTATTGCCATTAAAGGGTTGGTATCTGGTATTAGCAGGCCTTCTGTCTTTTCTTCCATAACCTTCTGCATAACCAATGCCTCCATTCCTAAGCTTTTCAGACGTGGTATGACGTATACATGCTTTAGTTCTCCCTGTATTAGCACAGGAAAAGTCAGTATTTCACATTGACATCGCCATTGTGGCAGATTTGGGATATTGCATCCCCTTTTAAATGAAATTCGTGCCATGACTAGTATAAACTTTCTGTATATTTTCCATTTAGATCGTGGAATACTTTCTTGAATGGATAACGACAGCGATTTAAATCCCCTGGGGGAACAAGCCTATAGACTGTTGCAATATCCAAAAAGTGTTTTTTTCCACCAAACAAACTTCTGCAAAAGGCCACTGTACATCTATACAACACAGTTAAACCTTAGAAGTAAACAGATTAAGCCTAACAAAAGTCTGATCAAGGTCAATAACGACTTTTTAAATGGGGAACCTAAAGAGGCACAATGACAACAAAGCAGGGACTACAGAATTGGAATACCCCAAAAAACCCAAATCCAATTGCTGTTATAGTTGACTGAAACTACGCGTATGTACACCCAAAGTTTAGTCACCTTCTGAGTGCAAAAAGTACAAGTTACTAAGAACACAAATAGAACGACCTTTACTCGGAATAAGAAAGCAGTGAGCAGCAGAGATATAAAATCCACTATACAAAGTCATTATGACATCCGAGATAGGCGGTACCTATGAGAAGAATTTAGAGACATTGCATGTAAGCTTTATAATTGTAAAGTTTACCTTTGAATTACAGCAAGTTTTAGTTCGTAAGTTAGAAAAAAATATTCACTTTTCGTATTCACACTCTCGCTAGATGAAAGAACTCAATTGATTACCTTGTAAAGAATTCTTTAATTTCTTTTATACAAAATTTATTTCTCGAGTGTAATCGAAAACTATTTCACAAAATTAGAAAACATGTTGCAATAGCAGTAACACATACAACTGTATGGTGGTTATTGGTTATTTTGAATGCGAATGCCAGTGTGAGTATTTGTTTTTATTTCTTCGATAATAAATGGCTTTTAAAATATTTTGTAACGGCAACCTACAGTTGTTGTGCGTTCCACCAGTCAATTCGCATTTGTTGCAATACATCATAAAGAAACAAACGACTTTAAAATGTTTTTCAAATCTT
>QOCX01003226.1:0-17503 GCA_005959815.1 Sarcophaga bullata
GAATGTGTAAAATTCTCGAATAGAATAGACAAACCATTTGTTTGATTGTGTGTGATGAGGGATTTTTTTCAATTTGTTATTATTGTAAAACTAATAAGATGCTTGGATGCTTTATTTTGACTTTAAAATGTCAGAGATAGCACTATGCGTGTGTATTTGTTAAATTTAAATTATGTATTGTTGCTGTAGTGATTGTTTTAAAGCCTTTAAAAATCCTTGTAATCCTAATCGTCAGAAAGTTAATCTTTTTTGAATATTTCTGAAAGAAAGCTTTTTTAAAAGGAAGGAAGTTATTTGGTAAGATAAGGTGTATTTAAAAGGGAAACGTTATATCTCGTATCGAAAAGCTACAAATATTTTGCTGCTTTCTTCCTAGTTGCAGCGTTGTTTTTGTATACTTCACAAATGTTTTCATCAGACTCCAGATTTTCACTAGTGTTACCTGACTCAGTTAATGTTACCAGTGTTTACAATCATCTAACGACAATGTCTTACCGAACTTCCTCGAGAGTTCAATATGTTGAAAAAGTGGACTATGAATTACAATAAACTGAGTTAGAATTTCAAATATATTTTCTAATACATTAACATCGTCGCCTTAATATTTAATATGCCAAAAATCTTTAAAAAAAAAAATTACGTCATCATGGCAAATTTATTTTATTTATTTTATTTTATTTAGTCATGCACGCAATTTTTTTGTTATTATGGCTATAATTTATAAAAAGAATACGTTCTCTGTTCTGACGCTAAAAGTATGCACAAGAGTATTTAATAAAACAGCTAGCAACTAAAAATATCACTGTTATGAACATACTTAATTTATGATGTTTCAAATACAGAAGAGAGAGAATGGGAGAGAGAGAGAGACAGGAAACTAAAATGCCAGTTACAATTATACACACGCACTCATAAAATCAAAAAACGCCATATTCACTTATTATAACACACACATACTTTCACATATATTTTCACGACACAACAACAATAATACTTAAAATGTACATGATTGTAATGTTATGTCACCGACATACCGCGACAGTATAATACATGTACTGAAGCTAGTGTGTATGTATTGCAGTACATTTATTTATCATTTTATTATTGTTTTATTTTTCTTTATTCGCACTCTCTTCGACTTACTCTCTGTCTTACTCCCATACTGTTTTAGTTTGCTTTTAAAGCGCTGTAGTGTTTATAACACTCTTGGTAACTGGTTTTTGGATTATTCTACACAACAGCCTATACCGTTGTTAATGATGGCCGATTTTGTTGTTGTTTTTGTTTTTGCTCAGTTGCTGTATCAGCAAATTATTAACAGTTTTGTTTCTATTATTGCTGCATATAACAACAGTGTTAAATGAGAATGTTTATGGCTGTGTGATTTAAAATATATTTTATATACAGGGTTGGTTAAAATAATAGCAATTGAATGAAATACTTAAACTATCACAGTTCATATGTATATATACTTGCTTATATGTGTATGTATAGCCTTAAAGAAAGGTTATTATTTAATTGTCATATGCTTCATCATTTTTTCTCTTCTTTTACGAATCATTCTTTGTTTTTTTTTGGCTCCTTGAAACTGTCGTAAAGTTTTATTTAAAACACGCGTAAAACTCATTTTTCTCTTTCACTTTTTTTTATAAAAATTTGTCAATGATAAATTTGAAATTTTCTATCAATGGATCTATACCAACCTAATTTGGAACACAAATAGAATACTCATAAAAATAATTTTACGTGCTTCCTGGTCATTTTCTAATAACGAACAATAAAGATTAAAACTCGAAAGAAAACAAAAAACAGAAATTCAAACAACGTGGGTAACAAACGTAATTGTTTTATTAAGAAAAGCACACATTGAATTGAAAATAAAGAAGGAAAAATACTCTTGAGTCATGAACATCAGCGAAAATGTCATCATCGTATGGTCATTAATAGAAAAGTTCTAACATTTTCTAAAAACAAAGAATAAGAAAAGAGTAATCATCTGAGATTTCTTTGTCTTTACAAACAAACAATATTACTCTGTACAATGTGGCATTACTACTTTAGATTAAAATCTATTTATAGAATACAAAGGGGTTTGGGCTTACAAATGATCTTAATACGTCGAACATTTAGAAATTATGAGCAAAATCAAATATTTTGTATTTTAAAACAAAGTTAAGTTAGTTCTGGATTAGTGGACTCAATGGAAGACTACATATATAGAATATATAGTGATTATAGTCAGCCTTATTGAGAAAAATAATGGTTCTGTGTATGTACATACATACATTCATAATTGGTCATTACAACCCTACAGTCAGGACAGTTTTTTGCAAAATTAAATGGCAATTTTGTATTAAACTTTTTTTAACAAGAAATCTGCTGAAAGGAAGTCTCCGAAGAAATATTTTTTCGTATTTCATTTGTACTGGATATGTCTGACAAGTGTTTTGAACCGTGCTCTTACGTCTAATATGTCAACATACTACCTACTAGGCGACTTCAACCCACTGCTCTTCTGCTCATAATTCACGTCTAGTAGGGAAATTGTCATTGCATATGAATATCTCACAAAGCCAAAAGAAATCATAAAATATGTCTCCTTTCACTTACCTTCAGAGTCACACAGTAGCACAGAGAATGTTTATGCAGCTATGCTATTGCCACTCAGGTACCAAGTGCTGCGGAACAACCTGTATACGGAGCTGATTAAATTAAAGGCAGCATGTAAACAAGTGTCAATTCGGTTGCTGACCTCTTATTCTCCGCTATTAAAAATAATTTTTCTATTGAAACACATTTCTAACACAACAAGAGTTTTGATAATAGAATTCCAAAAAAAAAACAATCAAATTCGTTGTTAATTTGTTAATTTACTTTTTTTCGAATACACAAGTTAGGAAATTTTTATATAAATATGAATAACGGTACGTATGCTTAATATATATAATTTATAATACATATTACTTATACGTCATGTGCTATTTACAAAAAGAGTAGAGTTACTCACTATATCTGCCAGATTTTAGTTTACTTGGCATCCAATAATGCTACCAGCTATTCGATACTTACATAGTGAGCAAGTTTTTAGGCATGGTTTAGTGTACAAGATCAAAGCCTCCGTGCCGTTTTTAATATTGATTTTGGTATACACATAAAAGCCGTTAAACAACGTAGCTAATGCCTGAAGCAGTTTGTACAATAAATATTTCCGTTACAACCCTTCACTTGTTTCTTGTGTACCAGTTCATATATTTTTCAACTCTTTAACACAATTTCGTTTTATTTTTATAAATAATAAATCATTTGCTCTGTTTCATACATACGTATTCATGCATATACACGTACATACATACGTATTTGTATGAATTTAGGTATTTGGATTTGAAATTCCCAGAGAAAAAGAAAAAAATTTTTTTTTTTTATTTTTTAAAAACTAGACTTTTGTGCCATAAAACATTGTCCAAGGCTAACTTCGGTTTTTGAAGGCATTTTGTTGCAACAGTTGCTCATGGTCTGACGGTGATGGTATTGGTGATGGTGTTGATTATGTAGATGCTGATGAATTTCGCTTGTGTTAAATATGAAAATGGGAAAATAGCAAACGAGCGAATGATTTTTGGTTTTTGTATACACATATTTGACTAGGTATCATATATATGTGCCGTTTTTTTTTCATTGTATTCATTTTTTTTCTAGTGTTGATTAATTTAGAGAAAAAATTTTTTTATTGTTTGGAATCTTAACAAAAAAAAAATAGTTTTAAATTTGAAAATGCTTTAAATATTGTGAAATACAGTTTATATTGTATTTTGGAAAAGTCCGTGATAAAAATAGTCCCAGTTGACTAAGATTTGGTGAATGGCTTGTCTAATGACAAGATTTGTTGGAAAAATAAGGACACTTTAAAGTGATTTAAAAATGGTAGCAAGTTTTTATTTCATACTCTTTTTTAGTCTATCTCGGGATTGCTACCTGCACTTTTCTATATGAAATTTTTTTGTGCGCACTCCTTATTTAAATAGAGCAAATAAGCGAAGATGTATAAAATGCACCCACCCTAAAAGGAGTTTTATTAAAACTAAAATATTTCACAAAATAATAAAAATTTGTATATGCGTGTAGCCGAAAACTATGGTTTAATGCGAATAAATAATACTCTCTGTTCATAAATAACGCTCTAACCGTAATGTACACCTTTATATGACAGATTGTTTGGAACGTCCATGCAGTTGTGTTATGGTTGGCCGCTTTTGTGATTTCCGTTGTGACGAGTGGTCTAAACTAAAGTTTATTTTTCATCCTTTTTTTTTTCTATATTTGGTTTTGCCTTGCATATCACACTCACATTTTTGTTTATTCTTTTGTTAATGCTTTCACCAGCATTTAAAGTATTGTATAAAAAGTACGTGTTTTTATCGGTTGGTAGGTGATTTCGTTTGCTTGGGTATCGTATAAAATAGCCAACATTAAAGCCAAACGGCATCATGAGTGGCCACGTGTTACTTTCCGTAACATATTTACATTGAATGACATAAAGATATGTCCACATTAGCAACTGATTGCTGAAACAAGTGTTACGAATACGGGAAAAGAATTTAGGCAACTATTAGTATAAATTTCGTAAGAGAAAAACAGAGTCAAGATTTTATTTTTCTCTTCTCTTATCATAATTAAAAACTTAGAAGAAAGGAGGGAGGGGTAGCAGTTTTTAAACAAATATTTGTTTAATATGAACGTACGTTAATGCAATATAAATTATCTGGTATAAATTTTACATGTGCTTTAAAAGGATACTTCCCTGCTTAAAAGATGAAAAAGAAACAAATTGAAATCATTGAAATCAAATGAAAATCAATAAAGCTCTTAAAATAAAATTAAATTAAATTCAAGTTCTTCATAACCTTGAATTTATGTTATCAAGCCTAGTAGTAATATATTGTAATGTAATTTTAAAGTGCCTAAAACCATGCTATGAATCGTTTAATATATTATACTTTTAAAATTATTTTAAAATGTAAGTCTTAATTGTGCTTAAATTGAATTAATTTAAGCTTAAATGAAATTAATGCATATCGATAATCCAATAAACGACTCAAATATCAAAACAATAAAAAGTTCTTGAATAGGCTATGTATGTTGCTTTAAATATAGCAACGATTTTGTACCATAATAATAATTAAAACAATGTTAAATTGTAACTATGCCTATGAGTCTTTCTTTCATAATAAAAATATATTTGTTCCATTGCGCCTAAGGTTATGCAATATTTTATGTGTAATGCTGTACACATAATATTGTAAATTGATTTAATTTGACGAACTTTAAACTCTAGTTTTCGGAAACACCTAGAAACAAAATTTTGAATATCGTTTTTTTTTTAAATTTTTTTAAAACTACAAATAACCCTGTTTAATATTTTTGAATATTGTTTAATAACTCCTAAAATTATGCATATTTAAATAAATTATGAGCTAAATTTTTCACTAAAACTTCAAAAACGAAATCAAAGTAACAACCCTTAAAAATATGCTACATATTTCATAATTTCTTTGTAACCCTTAAAAAGATACACAAATGTATTTTAAGTCTGTATCTCTAAAGCATAAGGTATTGGTCTATTTTCGTATACAAGAATTCTTGTTAGGTTTTGCACTCCTTCTGCTGCCACTTACGAAACCAGCATAATTTTAATGTCATTACAAGAAATAATGTCGTAAAACCATTTACATTCTAACTTCTATTACACTTTATAGAGATTTGAAATTTGAATTTGTGTTTTATTACGTTTGAGCAATTGTAACAGCAAGAAAACTCACTTCTCCAGCCAAAGGTAACATCCTAAGCCACAAGTACATGTTGGCAAACACATACCGGTAAATGAACGTGCAACAGACATTGCATAGAGATACGTAGGCAGTAGCAGGTATATAAAATTGATCATTTAACCTTGATAAGGGGAAAAAATAGAAATCAAAATGCAATCTTAATACTTTTGCCAATATAATCAAAAAATGTTGATAAAACAAAATGATAAGTAAAGCAAAACCAACTACAAAAGAAAAAGTAATACTTGCACGGGCCTAAAAGTAGGCCATGATATTTTGTATTTATATTGTACCTTTAAGTAGGCCACTTGAAAACTATTTTGAAGGCTATAAAAAGGTATTTTTAAATAATGGAGACATACTACAACAAAATTGTTTAAATTGCTTTGAATTTGTAATGCATTTCCACAATTGTTGAGTGTGTATGCTCTACTCTAAACCCCACTGAATTATTGCAACATGTGTTTTTGGTCAACAGTTTTGGCCAGAATGACATGAACTATTTTATTCTACACCATTTAGATGTCATTGTTTGTCATTGTAGCAAAAAGTTTTGCTACAAACAACAGTTTATAAATAATTTTGCAGGCAATTCTAACAAATTACATTTAAGCACATGGCTTAAGGGGTGTCTATCTATTTCTAGCCGTACCTTTAATTTAATACCAGATATTTTTCTAAATTAATCTACAGTTAGTTGTTGAAAATTTGTTATACATAAAATTTAATTATAAACAAAAATGAAAAAAGAAAAAAATGTACTCATTTATAAAATCTACAATTCATGGCAAATTAAACAAAACAAAAAAATTTTATAAGGATTATATGCAAATTTTCTATATAACTTAATTGTGTATAATATAACGGCTTGTAACTATAACGTATACCATATATATATTTACATTGTATGTGTTATATACACATAACACCCGAATATATTTGCATAATTTTAGGCGAAAACCAACAAATTTTATTTATATGATATAGTATAATGATTCTTAATTATCAGTCAGGCGTTAAACATTTTAAGCTGCTTATTTTCATTTAAGGCAGTGACATTTTTCTCTTTTCTCTCTTACATTTGGTTTAAATAACAAATTGTGGTGTATACTTTTAGGAGTTGCTGTTGCTTCTTCCATTAAATGTCTTTGTGTCATAGTTTAAATTAGAAGGAATTTTATAAAGCCACGTTTTAATGACGATAAGAAAATGTTTAGGAATTATTTTGATTAATCGTTTGCATATAATGTCCTATACATTATACCTACGTACATATGTATGTATGCAAATGTACGTACTTATAGCATATAATAGTAGTGTATAATTTTAGGCAAAAACAGCAATAGCATTTAGAGGAAAGCATAGCATAAACTGTATATTATATTCAAAAATTTAGTATATATGTCTGCACATATTAAATGAATATAAATTGCTTTCTATTAGACATGTAAAGTAACATTTTAAGCTTCTTATTTTAATTTAAATAACAACATTTTCCTTTTTAAGGTAATAATAAAATCGTTTCATACTTTTAGGTACTTTTTTTGCTATACACAAATACAATGATAACAGTTTTCTTTTTATAAATTTAAGATGCAAAATGTTACATAGTTTAAGTAGTTTTTTATTTTAGAGAAATAGTATTATTTTTCTATAATTGAAAGAGAGCTTTGTTTATCCAAATATGGAGGGTTTCTAGATTCTAGTTTCTAGTATCTACTTACTTTTGTGCAGTACCTTATAATGTCCAATTTACTTCGACATCTAGCACAACATTACATCTCAAGCTTTGCCACCGGCAGTGAAACCTTAATCTTGTTTCGTTCATGATCTTTTTTACACGTTATTGTCGTTTGTGATCCACTCGTCACTGAATCGGAAAAAGAAATGTTCAGCGTTATTCAAATAGTTGTTAACTATTCACTAACCCATGGTTTCGGAACAAAATTTTTGTTCCGTTGTTGAAATGGTTTTATCTTAACTTATCTTATAGAAAATCAAAATATGATGGGAGTTTTTCGATTTTTCACAGAATATCGTGATTTTAACTGTCTACGAACAATTTGCAGCCTAACTCTTAACGAGAACCCAATATCATAAACAATCTTTATTTAATATTTAACACTAAATATCTAGGGTGTTTAGCGCAGTTGTCTGTGCAAGAATTGTGTGGTTGATCCCCATCAAAAATAATATCATGTTTAATCCAATAAGAAGATCGCCTTCAATTATCAAATAAACTCTTGATAACAACCAATTTATAATTTCTAGCTCTCGGCTTTTTGCAAAACCATCTTTAATTCTTACTAATTTTTGAATAACATGGGAATAGAGAATAACTTAAAACAGAGAACAACAATAAGATAAAAACATAATAATGCTAGCAAAAAATAAACACTGCAGATTAAAATAAGGCAGCAGCATCAGCAACAACTAATCAAGAACAGAAAGAAAGAAAAGAAATGTAGAAAATAGCAAAACTCTTATTTTATTTGTGAACAACTGGGGAATAATTGCACGAAAACATCCAATAATCTATTAAACACACTCTCAAAAACTCACAAAACTACTAAAGCTCTACGAGCACAAACTAGTATGTATGCATGTGTGTATTCGATTGTTTAGTGGAATATCTTATAACGCAGCTGATACATTTTTATCATTAAAAGTTAAGAGTGTGGGTTCAGGGGGTCAGTAAGGAGTAAAAAGAAGGCAGAGCAAAGAGACAACACATTAAGGAAGGAAGGAAGGAAGGTCATATGATGTCCGTAATGAAAAGGCCAAATGGTGCCGCAAATAGTAGCAACAGCGGCTGTATTAGCGATTATTCATACATTTTTTTTTTTAATTTATTGTGAGAAGATACGTTATTTTTTGATGTTGATTTATATTTGAAATTAGAATGCAGTTTTTATTCATAAAGAAAATAAGACCTTAACATTCGTTTAATATAGTGTTGAATTAAATTGTTAGCAAATCGATCAGATTAATGTTAACATATTTAATTTAAAAAAAAACTAGTAGAAGTCGCTGTGAGTAGGATCTCTATTTTAAACTTTCTTCGAAATTTATTCTGAAGTAATATATAAATTTTCATAACCTTTAGACCACCGGAAGCTTTTAAAATACCCTGTCTTTGGCTTTAATATAATACGATAAAATAAAATGGCTTTAAAGAAGTAAATGCTGACAATATAGTTTAATACGAAATGCAATGGTTAGTGCCATTCCCTTTAGAATCATAACCAGAGATTCTAAAACTTTATTCAAATAATATCATTTGTATTTATCACTTATAAGGAATAATTATGTTTAGCAACATATGTATATACAATAATTAAAAACGTTTTATAAAATAGAAATATATATTTAAATATGAATATGAATGAAAGAACGAAAAGATGTTTAGAAATTCTGGAAATTTTAATTCAATGTGTTGCCAGTAATGGTGTAGAAACACCACCCAACACTCAAACATACATGAATACACCCACAAACATTTTAATAGAAGTAAGGCGTTAGCACAATAACGGAAACGAAATATATCCGGTCAATTTTGTACCATTCCTTTTGTATGGTTTTTATATCAGGACTACATTTAACTGTTGTTGCCTTTTGCTTACTCTCTTCCTCCTTTTCTTCCTTTTCTATTCCCTAAGATACCCTTAAACACTGCTTACTGGTTCCTTTTCTTCCTTCTTCTTTTTTTTTTTTTTTTGTTCTCTTTTTTACATACTCAATGGATTATACAAAGATTTTTTTAATGGAAAAAATCATTTATTGTATTGCCGCACATTGTATTCGTAAAGTGTGCCAAGGAATGGCTGGTAATGGTAATGGCGAAAGGGAGAGGGGCATATTTAAAACATATAACTGGTATAACTACCAAGATTATTGAGTTAGACATTTAATATTAGTTTATAAAAATAGCAACAGTAACAGCAACAGCAATAACAATAGCACAATCATAGCAAAAAAAAAAAACAGAATAAATATTACAACAGCAAAAGTAAAGGCAAGAGAAAAAAGAGGAAAGAAAACAAATTCTTGTTGCTGCTGCCAGCCAACCAACGAACCATAATGGAAAATAAAATCTTTTAAAAACAAAAACAAAAAAAAAAAATAAAACAAAAATTATAAAAAAAAAACAAGTTGAATGAAATGAACATTCGTTATGTTAGGATTGCACAAAAAAGAAATCAGGAAAGGAAAGGAAAATAATAAAACTAAAGCATACTTTTAGTTGGTGAAACTGCATAATTTTTAATGGTTTGCTTTAAGGTGTTGCAAAACAATTAAACTGAATATTTCGAATGCAAACTAATTGTAATTTTAATTGATTGTGTCATCAAATATATGAAGTTGGTAAATTATCAAGGCCAAGAATTGTATATAAATTTTAAAAATTAATTTATTAATAGTCATGGACAGTATATTTTTCTTGTAGAGATTTTTAATAATTGACCACATTTAGCAGCGAAGTAAAAAAGCACACTTTTTCCAAGGTTATCCATGTGTGAACTGCAATTTTTGTACATATATTTTTATTTTTTTTGCCATTTTATCTTCAATTGTGTATGCAAGAGATATTGTGTACCTCCACAAAAAATAGTCTAGTAAAGTCAAATCGCATGATCTTGCCTAACAAACTTACTTCTCAGTTATGGGAAAAAGATATTTTTACTGTACTTTGGAAAAATTCATTTTGTTTCATTTACATGTTTTATTCAATTTTATTTTTTCAATTAAATTCCTTCTAAGCAAAACAGAGTATAAAACTATTTTCTACACAAAGTTGCTATAAAACATATCATAGGGGAATAAACTCTAAAAAAAAGAGACAGAAACTTCAAAACAATTCAATTGAAAAAAACAATTTTTTTTTCTCATTCTTTTTCGTATTTTATTCGATTTATGTTTTCTTTCTTTTTCATTTTTCTTGTTTTACAATTTAAATTTATTTAGTTTCTACTGTAAACCATTCCATACAATTCTAGTCTCCAATGGGAAAAATTGTTGAACTTGTAAAAACAAAACAAAAACAACTAAACTTTTAATCAAAATACTCAAATGAAGAGAAAAAGAAAAACAAACAGAGGAAATGGAGAAACAAAAATACATCATGAACGTTATTTAACTCCTCTTCTTCTGTTTGTAGCGTATGTTAAAAAAAAATAATGGCCCTCATATAGCGGTTATTATTTTAATGTGATTTTTTTACCGAGATTTTTTTACGACCAACTCGTATGGAAATTGCAGTAATTTGTCTATACACTTGTTAAGGCCTTTTTTTCGAGAGTGTAAGCTTTTATTTATTTAAAGTTTAAAAAAAAAACTTTTATGCCAAAATAAACCTTGAACTAAGAAATCGGGCCAAGTGGTGTTGTTTTTTTATTTGGTTGGTTAACGGTTTTTGTTTCTCTACACTCAATATGAGTACTTTTATTGTAAAGAGTGGAATTTCTTGTAGGTTTAAATTACGATTGGTACTACAAGTACACGATATTATTTTAATAATATTTTACAAATGGGCAGGCAGACAGACATACGCACGTATTGGCCCATAAAAATTTTATATGAATTTTTTGTTTTTAATTATTAAACTGTTAAAAATGTATTTAAATTATTCATAACAATATTAGTTTAAATATTTTACTTTCGGTTCAAATATTTTTAATATCTCCCATAAACAACTATTAATAAAAACCTGCAGATAATGTTTGTCATTCTAAGACTTATAGTAGCACAGTAGTACAGATTTTATATTTTACAAAAGAAAAGTTGATCTTTGTTTTGAGTTTCACTCAAACATGAACCGCCATGAAGTAGATACCTAAATAATAAAAACTCTGTACATTCTCTAGTTTCGCGTTGAGAATTTTGTGAATTTGAAAGAAGTACTCATACTTAAAACCTGAGTTTAGGCATGAGGTTGATGTGCAGAACAGCTTCCAACAGCTTGGGCTGCTGGCAAGATACCCACTTATATGCATATACATAATTGGTCACTACTACCCTTTAGTCAGAATTACGACCTAATTTCTCACACAACTTATGGTATGAGCACTAATTTTTATACATGATTGGTGGGACCTACGGTTTAAAGTCGACTGCGTACGACAGGTTTTTGAGAAACTTTTTTTTTTGGAATTTTTATTTACTATAACAGCTTTTGCCCGAAATCTGCTGAGAGGAAGTCTCCGAAGAAATATTTGTTTCATATTTGGTTTTCTTGGAGATATCTAACCTGTGGTTTGAACGGAGGCCACACATCTAATAAGCCAACAAACTACCTACTTGACCACAGCGACTACCTGCTGACAGGATATTTAGCGCAAAAGATATAGGCGAGCTAATATCTATGAAATTTATAGCTTCAGGGGCCCATTCATACTCGAAGTAATGCATCTTCTTTCAAATAAAACCAGTGATGAAATGAATGTCACTCATACTTGAGTATATACTACAATTAGAGTGCCTCATAATTGTTTTTACAATGCCCGCCTTGTTAAGTTTTCCTTCACAGCTGTTATGTGATCGAAAAAAAACCTAACTATTTAGGCAATTCGATGGCCCCCTTGAAGAAGTAGAGACATTTCGATTGTTCATCTCATGGCATCAATTTGCTATTACACACTGTCACTGAATTCCGAAATTCTAAATTATAAATTTAAATACCAGTTCAATTAATTTTTTATTTATAATAGGATTTTATGCATTTTCTTCCATAATCATATTTTGTTTAAAATAATCATTTTATTTTTGTACTTGTATGACTCTATTAAACTTATAATAGTTTAATGTACGAGAGATTTATTTATTTTTTGTTATACCGAAAATTATATCCGTGGTATTATTTGAAGTTTGTGTAAAACAAAAGCAAGTAAGAGAAATGAAATAAAAATAGACATTTTATGAATGTCAAAAGCAGCATTTCATTCAAATCGACTCGAATCGGAAGTGTTATGTCATACAACATGGCAATTATGTGACTTGAGTACACAACTATAATCGTTAAAATGAAGTTCAAATTACTATTACCAGAATAATAATAAGAAATTTTAATTAAATTTTCAACACGAATGCCAGTGGCATACATACAAATCGTATTAAAGTTAATCGTGTTAATGAACTTTTAAAATAATAACAATAAAACGATAAATAAATTAAATAGGTCTTGTTGGGCGGGTTTAAGGCGAACTTTTGTAGAAAAAAAAACAAAAGCAATTCCATTAAACTGCTTCAAATTCCTTAGATTACAAATTATAAAAATGTTGTTTTGTTTTTATTTTTGTTTTCGTGGCTAAGTACTTCATTTTACATTACTTAACGAATTTGTATACATATTAACCCTGATTATATAAACTTTACCTAAAGCTATATAGACAAAAAATGCATTGAATAAATCAAAATTCATTCAAAGTTTTACGTTATTTAAAAAGTATTTTTTTAAATACAAAACCAAATTGCTTTTAGAAATGTTGATGGGAAATATGAAATTTAATTTTTTAATTTACAACACATTTCTTAATCTACATATTTGAGTAATATATACGCTTTTGAAAACCGTATTAATAATTATACTTAATGTGCACTTACATTTTATAAAAACATGTGTTCATAGCTTGTTTTTAAATAATCATGGTTAAATCACCCAGAAAACCGCAATTTATTTCTTTTTGCAGCGAATGACTAAATGTAGGCCAAAATAAAATAGTAATATAAGCATAAAACATTACAACAAAAATACAATAATTTCGTTTGAAAGTTTTCAACTATTTAAAGATAATTTGAAATTATTAAGGCGTGTCCAAATTATGTTAGTAGTGATAATGAACATCACTTATATCAAGTATACAACAACCTCTGCGATAGCTAGTCAATACGGGTAGTGTGCTATACTGTTAGCAAGAAGTTGTGCGTCGAGTCCTATCAAAAACTCTGATCTGTTTATACCTAGTCTAAGTTATTCAGCTCAGAATAATTATAATAACTTATTCCTTGAAGCTCCAATTTTATGAAAATCCTCCTGCCTGTTGATATAAAAACTCGTATAATAGATTTCAACTACTTCCCTACCCAGTAAATTCCGTACAGAAAATAAATCGCCAAAGATAGGAACGGAAGTAGCAGTATGTGGACGATTTCTGCTGCACTGGTCGGATTTTCAGACTAGTTGCACTCGCTGTGTAGTATGTGGACTTTTGTTGCGCTGATCTATGACCAGTCCCTTCCACCACAGCTCACATTTTGTGGGCGATTATTTCTTTATGACGGTTGTTGGCAGTATAGTTTCCAATTAAGAGATAGAGAGCAATGATTAGTAGATAGGGTCTTAACAAGCACATCAAACACACTGTAAATTTTATCGGATCATCAATTTATTTTGGCTACCAATTGCGCCCATTCAGTGAAATTCGATCTAAAAGTTCTTCGAGAAATTGTTGATTTGATTTATTAAAATTGTTGCTATTTTCGAGTTATGTATATGCATGCAGTTTTATGCAAGATGTAGAAAACTGTTTACCACAGCTTACAATATAATCGGACATGACTATTTTCGGCTTTATTTATATAATTCCTTGAGAAACAGTCATCATATTATGGATAATCGTACACAATATTTATATTTTTAAATTCCTTATTGAAGAAAAATTGTACAAAATTTAATATTTTCTGAATTATAAAATATTTCTATAAAATAATATTTTTTACCAAAAAAAGAAAAAATATTTTAACAATAAATTTTTAAAATTAAATATAATAATTTTTAAAAAAAATTGTATATAAATAAACAAGTAATTAAATTATCAAAAATAAAACGTAAACATAAATAAATTATAATAATAAAAATTTATTACAAAAAAATAAATAATTTAAAAACTGCAAACAATAAATTAATGCCTAAAGCTCCATCACATTTGTTCGAAATGGTTTGTTAAAAACGGAAAAAAACGGGAGATTGAAACATCACAATTCAACATTATTTTCATGTTGAATGAAAAAACTATTTTTTATTAAAAATGTTTTTCTTTTCTTTCTTTGAATACTTTTTTTTTTAATGTAGAATGTTAAATTAAAAGCGCCTAAAAAGCGAGCAATGATTTGCAGTTTCTTTACAGCAGCGTTGGATATGCAACACATACAGCTACAGAAGCAAATGAAAAATGAAAATGTAAAAATCATATGAAACCGAAATAACCAAAGCAAAACAATGCTTACAAATATTGAAAGATGTATGGTAATTAAATCTTAAAAGAGATCGTTTTTTCCTTTTAATTAAATTTGAAAAATTTAATTAATTTACTTCTTTATATCATATTTTGTTATAAATATAGTTATAGAGTAACAATATATTGTGTTATAAATAAGTGTATTTAAATTATTAATTGTTTTTATTTCTTTTTTTAATTAAAATTAATCCAATTAAAATATTAAAATACTATCAATTGAGTCTTTAAATTACATAACTTCATTGCTAAGCAAGAAAGAAAAAACGTAGGTATTGTAATCAAATCGAAGATAATTAATTCAATTGAAATATCAAATGTATTGCATTTATTTGAATTTTAATGTTAAAATATAATTGTTTCAATTAAACTTATTTTGGTATATTAATTTCTAACAAATGTTTTATTTCATGCGACTTATTTAAAAAATATTGAATAATATAATAACTATTCTAAAAAGGCAACTGGATTTCATTAATCCAATTTGTAATTCAATTTCCAACATGAATGTTCCAATTATTGTGATTTATTTAATTAATATTTAAAAATAATTGTTTTGATTAATTCGATTATAAGCATTTATAAATTTATATTGTATTAGCTATACTAACTTCTTTAAATTTAAAAATTATTTAATCAATTTAAATTTTAGTTACTTTACATTTGGTTAGACGTGAAATAAATTGAAAATTAACTAATTAAACTCTTAATAGAATATTTGTATTAAAAATAAGAATTTGTAATGAAATAATGTTTAATTTAATATTTATTATATATAAATATTAGATTTTTATAACTGTGTGTGCGATTGCTTAATATGCATGCCTTTAAAAAGGTACTTGCAGTTAACTTTTTAAAATCAACGAAGGTTTATGTTTGATTTTGTTTAACAATAAATATTTAATAAAAAAAATTCAATGATATAAAAAACGATCTCATTTCAATCCTTAGACTATTTCTCTAGCATTTATATCCTACCTATGTATGTAAAAACGTGAGCGTTTTTAAATCTATGTACACATTAAATAGATATTTGCCTCAAAAACATAATCCCATGGAATATAAGCGAAGGAATTGTCGATTGATATATTTTTTAAACAATAAAATAAAACTTTGTCCAACATTGTTCTATTGGTTGCACGTTATGCAACAAATATTTGATTAATGTTAACAAATATTCTTATAATTGTATATGCGATATCAAGTAATAAATGTAGAATATTGTAAGCAAACACATTGTATGTTTAGGATCTATATCATACAATACTTTACTTTTTAATGAGTTTTTTTTGTAATTTCAATTGTATATTATTATTAATATATGTACATATATGACATATATGTACATATATGACATATATGTACATATATATGTACGACTATGACAAAAGAAGTGTTATTGTTGGTAAAATAATAATATTCCTTGAAAGTGTTCAAATCTTTTAAAATTTGTGCAGTTCACATCTTTGTAAACACAATACCCAAAATGTAAATAAAACTTTAAATATAAAAATAATTTCATATACATATGTATATGTTTATTTATATATATATATATATGTAAATATTTTTCTTATTTGAATACGCACAAAAATTGTATGCAATTCCTTTACTTGATTTCTTCTATTTAACCAAACATGTTTTAATTCCAATTGACCATTTGATAGAAGCAAATCTTTATACTCACGGCTAATCCTTTAACAAAAGCTAAAATGCATTCACAATGAGTTCAATATTATATAAACCAAAATAGTAGTTGTAACAATAAACATTCATTAAATACGATATTCAAAAAGAAAAAATAAAATGTAATATTAGAAGTTACAATAACAACTTTAAATCACCAGAAAAAAATGTGTATGAATATTATTATTAAAAGAAAAAAAAAAAAGGTTTTTTTATATTTTTTTTTTATTTTTTTTTTTATGGCCCAGATCAACACTAATGTTAATGTAATATTTTTATTCAAATTTATTTTAAAATATTCTTTATAGGCAGTTCAATTGATTTTATTTTAATCTAAAACACATTGTATATATTTATCTTTCTTACCCTACTAGTTAAAACATTTTTATACTTCACACGAAAAAAAAAAATTACTTTTATTTAAAAAATACATGTATTTAATTAAACTTTATGCAAATGTGGTGTGAAATAGTTAATTTTTTTTTTTAATATACAAAGATTTTTTATAAAACATGTTGATTGAAAAATTATGTAAATAAATTAATAGGGAAAGTCTAATATCGTATAAATAAAAGGTGTTCTTCCCTACTAAAAAAAAAAAACAAAGACAAAAATATTTAAATTACATAAGAGAAATTACCAAGTAATGAAATTTATTAATTTTAGTTTTTTTAACCCCCTACTGTACACAATAGGTTTGAAAATCAATAGAATCTTTCAGAGACCATAGTTTACCGCACACCATACACTTTGAATATTGTG
>QOCX01003228.1:0-18308 GCA_005959815.1 Sarcophaga bullata
AAGAAAAGGAGTAATGGACCAGACTTATCCCCTCGAAATTCTGCTGGAAGGGCCATGAGAGACATAATAAGACAGCACTACATCCGTGTAGCTCCCTGACATAGTAAGTCAGAGATCGCAACACTACGCCTCAAAGTAAAATCTAGAATTTTGTTCCTGTATGGCTTTCTGAAGTTGGCCTCAGCGAAGAGATGTAAAAACAGCACAACTGAAGTAAATGCGTGTGATGTTAGGATAACGCAAATTGATTGGCAATAGCCATTTAGGAAATAGGATAACGACCTTCGGTATCCTAATCCGACAGCTAAATTCTGGAATATATCCCATATGAGCCACTTGTGGGCAATGTTTGAAGTGTTGGGTAACAAAGTTTTTATTTCTATAAAATAATATGAAGAGCACAAAAAATAAATTCATAAAGAAATTATTGTCGATTAAATGTAGAATTAATAGCACTTACCTTAATATGTGCATTGCTTTGTGTACCCACATACAATCACCCAGGCATTCATTAAGGGGGATGTTCTCCAAGCGCCGATTCCCTGGTTCATTTTGGATATTTGCAAAATGACTAGACGTAACTCGGAGAGGAAAGTTTACTGACTCTAGCCTTTTAAGTATGAACAAGATCCTTTTAAAGTTGGCTGGGTTATGTTTTACTAATAGTTGGAACAAATTTTTGGTGTGTAAAGCTGTTTCTGCCAGCATATCGGACTTAAGGTGTTGGTAAATGATCAGGCAAAAACGCATAATTGCCGTGGAAAAAAATAATGCCCGCCCCAATAATTAAATATACGACATCTGTATACAGTTTGGGGTGGTATGGGCATCGCAGAAGCCAAAGTTGATAATCGCAACCAAAAATTTTCTGGAAAATTCGTGCAAGAGTACTAGGCAGCAACACGTAGCGTTTCCTTTATACAAGCATCCTGTATGGCCTTTCGCTAATTCAGCATTCCGCAGAAGCGCCAATAACTTGAACAGTCCCAAAAGTAACCTGCAAAATAAGAGGCCAAACCCCTTTTGTTGAGGGATTTGGGCCAGTATACGTCCGATAAAAATACGATGTGAGATCAACTCTAGCCACGCATAACAAAATCCAGGAGCCAGCGATGGATTCAAGAGATGATAAGTGTGGGAGAAAGCGGTAACAATGCTATGCATAAGAGACTCTAAAACGGCATCAGGTGAACTCAGTTCAAGGAATAGCATAACAAAGAAACGATGGTAACCCAATTGTTGGAAGGCAACTCCATGGACTTCTTGATCTTGCAACAGAATGCCCAATACGATGCCCAACACTTTGTTGAGAAGATTGATTTTTGTTGTTGGATTACCAGATTCTCCAGAATGTCTAACAAGTAAAGCTATTAAATGAACAAAGGCATCTATCCAGTGGAAAATTTTTGTCTTAGCCTGCACTTGTGTGTGTGAAGGATCGTTAAAGATGCGATACACCAAATCAATACAGAACTGTGTAGCTTGACGGAAGAAGCGTGTAATTAAATCATCCGTCTTCAGTATTCCATACAGATTCATCTTTTGTACAAATGATCCAAAATTTTTCGTTTCCCTCGACAGGTTATGGGACTGTGAGTAAATTGAGACCCAATCCTTGAGCAAGAATTCAGTCTTCTCCTGCAAACCGGGTGGATCATCACAATCGTTGGACTATGGGAGAACGTACAGGAAAAATTATAACAAATGCAAGTCATGTCAAATGTCAAACGTACAAATTGTACTTACCCTTACATGTTGCATTCCCGAGTGTATGTATTGTGTTGCGCCAGCCAAATAGCGATCTGTCATGGTGCCAAATGTGCCGGCATCCATGGTATTACTGCTGCCAAAATGCATGTCAATGTAATTTGACAATGCCTCTGGATAACGATGACGGTGTTGGGTTAGACGACTCAATAGGTCCATGGTACAATTAAATTCTGTTTCAGCAATGATTGAAGTGGAGCGATCATCAACCAAGAGGCGTTCCATAAGGGTAATAGCAAAGGTGACGGCTAAAAAGTTGTTGCCATTATCCATACAGTCCCTTAGTGCTAAATCGAATTGGTGTAGATTTAAGAACTGTGACGTAATCAATAGTTTAATGGCCTCCACATTATAGCGGGCCTCTTCACGTATATCGAAAATACATTTTGTGATGGCTCTTTCGGTAGCTGGTGCACTAAAGGTGTTCTGCAAGAGTGTTAGAATACGCAAATGTATATCACGGTAAAGTTTCATTTGTTCGACATGCTCTGGTATGTTAATAAGTCCCTCTACAAAACCTTCTACACAACGGGTGAGAAGATTGAGGGCAGAGTCGTTATCTCGAATGCGTCGTGTAACCATAAGAGCATTAAGAAGAGCATGCATTCTTACTAGCTTAGCTGTAGATGTGAATTGTTGATGCAACTGTTGAGGAAAGCTTCCATTTTGCTAGCTAACTCAGTGTACATAAGGCCCATTTCGTCTTGGGCAAATGTGGGATTCATATCCTGTGGCTTGGGTAGGAATAAAGCTATATCACGATCACTCATTGCCTGGAAACCAGGTATGTTGCGAGCAAATTCAGCATACACAGCAAATTGATTTGGTGGAACTCCACCCATTTTTAAGCGAACTTGCTCTGGTAAACGTTCTGTCTGGTAAGCTAACGTTTGTGCATCGAAATAGCGGGAATTTTCCTCACGCGCCATTTTACGTGTCTCGAAATCAGCAACCAAGCGTCTATCAACTTCAGGTGTGGCCTTTTCGGCTGCAGTTTTCTGTATAAAGGCACAGGCCAATTCAACATTATCGTTTGTAAGTTGCATAGAGGCGCCGTCAATGTCTTGGAAAGTCGGTGGTCCCGGCAAAGTGGTCATAAAGGCTTTTCTTAAGTTGTTATTTAAAGTTTGGCTGATTTGATCTTTGCATGTGATCATAGCCATGCCAGCAGCTAAATTGCGTACCATTTGATGGGCAGCAGTACGCATTCGGTGCTCGTCGGGATCAAGAGCAAAGTCTTTCCGTACGATTTGCTCGGTGGTTGAGGCAGCAATGCGTACACAACGATCGACAACCGGTTGCAACCATTCTGTAATTGTTCTCTCGATAGCATTCAGTACCAAATGCTTGATATTTGGATTCACGTGCAAGAATGCAACTTGTGGCGATAATACAACATGTTGTGCTATTAGCTGGAAATTGGTGACATTGATATCCACATATGAGTATCGAGGTTCCGGAGCTGGCATCATCATTTGTCCTGCTTGCTCGTTGGGTATGCTAGGAGACGGTATAGAAGTGCCAGGCACAACTACACCGCCTGCTCCAGCATTAGCTGCCATCATCATAGCTTGTGCATCTGCTTCGCTCATCATTTGTTGATGTGGTGTAGGTGTAGGTTGTTGAGCTTGTGGTGGAGGTGGTTGCTGTTGCGGATGTTGTTGCGATGGTCCAGCCTCAATAGCTTTTTGTTTCGGTTGTGACATTTGATGTTCTATCGTTCCATACCGTGAAGGATCCTTGAGATATATAATGGGTTTCAATTTGTTCAAATCAATATTGAGTGTTTTATGTTTTACACAAAACCTCAATTTCAAATTTCAAATTCAATTTTAGATCGGGTTCCTGGTGGTGCAATTCCCCCAAGACGTTCATTATCGCCATTGTCCAGGGATTGGGAGTTTTGAAAACTTTTGATTTATTTGACGATTCTAAAATTTTGGCAACAAAAGGCACTACGAATAGCAACTCATGCTGACCTTTGTGATAGGCTTCTGCCAACAGAGATTTCAAATCTAAATCTATTTGTAGAATGGGTCGATTGCGTGCCAGTGTCATTATACCCAGCCAGTGACCAAGATTTTTAAGCAGACTGCGATCAGAGAAATTGACCACACCTTTGTCGGAACGTAATAAGACCTTAATATTGCGTATGGTCTCTTTGGTCACATACTTATTGATTTCGGGATTTTTGAGGGCATCCAAAAAGTTTGAGTATAACGAATGAAAATTAAATTCCATTGAAGCCCTTTTTAATACCAAATATTGCGATAGCCAAGGCCAATACTCTTTGGTCATAATATCCTTAATTTCTTCTACCTTTTGGGGTATATTTAACTGACTTAGATTATTGAATATAAACGCAGTCTTATCTTGTACGGTTTCCGGTGGCACCGTGATCTTTTCCTCTTGATTTGCCACCAGCAAAGTATCAATATTGGTCGCTGTGACAATCGATTTCATACGTGCCGGATGTATTGATTGAACCACTGCCATTGGTTTCTGTTGGGTAGGTGTAGTAACAAGATTTCCTGGCAATAGAAAATAATTACAACGTTACTTTTACCTTTCATCAACTCAAGTATGTTTATTATTGTACTTACCTGTTACTGAGTTACTACGATATATGGAATCAGGTGGTGGTTGTCCTCCACCACCTCCTCCGCCACCGGCACCCATTAACATTTGTAATTTGGCAGCTGGTGGTTCTTGACCCAAAAATCCAACATATTGAATAGATGTGGAGAAAATCTTAAAGTGTGGTATTGAACGTATGTATTCGCAGTACTTATTATAAGTATGCAAGCGTGTTTAAAACGATCCAACGCTGTTATGCCAAAGTAATACAGTTTTGAACCTTCAGGTTTACGCAGAGCATCCGGACACAGCGCAATGCTAAGCCCAAAGCGACAAAAGTCCAAAGATTACGTTCTATGATACCACCAAACAGTTGTCGTAATTTGTAATTCTTTTTCGGGATAGTGGGCAAAGAAACGATATTCCTCGAAGAGATTACGCAACATGCATTGGTAGACTTCTTGTTCGCGTCTGATGTTTGATTCTTTAAAACGCTGCAGTATGTCTAAGACTTCGTCTATTGAAAGAGTAGGATGAGGAGGATGATTATAGATGCGTGGAAGTAAGAATTGGCTTCATCTTCAATTTCTTTCGAAACAGGTCCTTGAAATCGCTATTATGGGATTAGGTGGTGTTGGTGTGGGTTGTTGAGCTGATGGTGGCATACGACCTAATCCGCCAACTGTGGTCGCTTGCATTGGATTTAAAGGATATGGACTGGCAGCAGCGGGATTCATAAGTCGTGACGGTGATGCTGGTGTTGAGGCTAGAGTATTGAGAACATTACCAAAGTTAAACGCACCATTGGGACCACCTAAATTAAGACCTGCTATATTGGTAGTCAAATTCGATAGGGTATCCATCGTGGGCCCAAACATTTGCTGGGCATTAAGATTGGCTGAAAAGGGAGGAGGAACACCACCCGGTACTCCTCCTACAGCTGCAGTCATATCCATACCGCGATGACCACGCATGGCATTTTGAGGAGGCACTAAAGAACCTTGTTGTGCCGCCGCAGCAGCAGCCGCTCTAGCCTTATTTGCCATTATTGAACAATTTGCTGTCATTTGCATTATTAGTTCTGCAATATCGTGGGGCACATTGCCTATGCAAGCCTGCAGACAGGAGAGCATAGTACTCACAGTTTCTGGCGGCAATTGAGCCTGTTTCGGTGGCAATTGTTCATCTGGTATTTTAGCATTTGTTACTTGAGGGCAACGTCTTTGCAAACATTTAAGCATGGCTTGAATGAATGTATCACCATGATCCCGTATTTTATCACTCAACCACTTCTCCAGTTTCAAGTATTCACGCCTAGACGCCAGACAAGCTAAATCTATAACGAAGACAAACGATCGAATGTTTAACAGTGTAGACAAGGCTTTTAAATCCTGGGCTACATCCAAGATACGCGACAGCTTTCCCTGATCATATTCTCCTCCTCTTAAGTACCATTCGGACATGGCGTGCATTATGAAAGGTCTTAAGGTCATACTGTAATGTGTTGAATTCCAGGCGCTGGCCAAAATTACACCAGAGTTTGGGTGATTCGCTAAAAAGGTGGGTATCAATTGATTAAATAATTCTTGCCTTAAAGCTGTAAGTGGTGGACTGATATGCAGTAGAGAAAGAAATAGCACATCTGGACAATGTTGGGCTGGAAATTTAAAAAGCTCATGAACCTGAGAATAGAAGCCATGTTCTGCTACGTATAGTAGAACCTCCACCAAATGTAAAGATTTCCAAGAACATATTTCTTTGTTTTCGGCATCGGGCGGGGTCTTTAAAATTTCCACTGGTGGTGAGGTAAATATATAGTCGGAAAACGAAAAGAGATCGGGATTTTTTAACATAACAGCAATAAGCGAAAACTGTCCTTCGACATTTTGCCAATGACGATAAATGTATTCTGGATATGGAAACAAAGTTGACTGTGTAGCCAAACGGAATATGGTCAGCAATAGATCCAAGCCAATGCGATCTTTTAAAATAAACTCGGGATGATCTAGTTCCGAACATACTTCTTTCCAATTTAGTTGAGGTTGGACTTCCTTTAAAGCTTGAACAAATACATTGGGTTTCCAGGCTTGAGTAGTATCAGTACTGCCATTTCCACTGGCTGAATTGCCTCCCGATGTTTTGTCCTTTTTATCATTCCCGTTATTGGATTTGTCGGCATTGCTAGATGAGTTATCATTATTGTTATTGGCATTTTGCTGTTGCTGCTGTTGACTGGAATTCTGTGCGGTTTGTTGTTGAGGCCAAAAATTGGCTGGTGTGGGTAAATTTACGTTACAATCAAGCAAAGACGTGTGTCTTCGACACATAAGACCAATGATTTTCGCAACATCTTGGGGTTGCAAATCGCGTGCTGTAGCTGTTGAACCAACTCCACCGCCAGTATTACCTGTACCACTGACTGCTGCTCCCGCATTTCCACCTAAACCGCTGCGTAAATGATTTTTACATTCTTCAACACTTGAGGTAAATTCATAACCAATTTCTAGGATTAAATTAATCCAAGATGTGTCCATAATATTATTGTGATCGTGTTGTGAAAATATGGTCTCACATATATTATCATAGATATCTTCTATGGGTATTTCAGCATAAACATTGCCATCAGTGTTGGGATTTGTTTGGAAATGCTGTTGCTGATGCTGCGCTTGTTGTTTGTCTGTTTCTGTTGTACCTGTAGCTGCAGTTGGCAAACTTCTCTGAAATAGTGAACTATACAAGTATGGTGCCAAAATAAGAGGAACTCGATCTCGGGGAAATTCTTCTCTTAATTTCTCAATAAACTGTAGTCGTAAATTATCCTGTTTAACATACGTATCTAAACAGGTCAATAACAATTGTAGCACATCCAATGAAACGTCATGCAAACTGCTGATCACTCCAGCCGATTGAAGATTTTTACCCAAATACGAATCGATTAGCTCCGGTAATGCTTTACACAATTGTTCGCCTGCATACGTACGTAACTCCGGCTGTTGTGAGTACGTTAACGATACACTCAATATACACTCGCACAATTTATTGATACCTGTTATCCGTACTATTTGATTGATAAGCTGATTTGTAGGTTGTAGGCTCTATAAAAAAAGAGAGAGTTTTTAGCATTACATTAATCATTGGATTTTTTTTTTGTTTTCTTTATTGTTTTCATTCATTTTATTAGCGTTTTGTTTTCTTTATTAATTTACCTTTTGTTGCGGCCAACAGTTGTCAATAGCAAAACAAATATTTGATATATGCGAAGGTCTATTTTGTTGCTTTTCCAATTGTTGTTGTAGTAGTTTTGCTTGTAATTGTTGCTGCTGTTGTATAGTTGACGTTGGTGACGTTGACGTTAATGTTGGGTCATTAAAGTTAATGCTCGAAAATAGACAACGCAGACAATGACGATCCGCTTCTAAGCCAAATTCTTCAATTAACTACGGTCGAATGTAGTGAACTACAAGAAGAATAAAAAAAAACATAAAATGAAAATTTTATTATTAAATGGCTTACTACTACACAGTTTCTAATAAGTTGTGATTATTAAAAAGGCGAAGTGAAAGAAGAATTAAAGAAAACAACTACTCTGAAACGCTTTTGTAGGTTGTATGGAGAACAACGTAAAACTATTCATAGAAGTGATTAATACCCTAAAAGGAAATATGGTTAATTATAATTATTACCACACCACATACACAATAAAAAAAAAAGTATAATAAATGTAGAGAAAACTTAAGACACGAAAATCAGTTCAAAAGTAAATAATAAGACTCGAATTATTAAAAGATTTTAATCGATCTAGACAACATGGTTTCAAAGTCGCACTAATTATTGTCGTTGAATAAAACTAATCTGGTTTTTTCTTTTCAGAAAGAGACATTGTTCGAAAGTTGGCAATGTATTAACTATTAAGTAACTGTAATGACTACTACTTGCCCAGGCATTACGTCAAAAGACTACAAGGAACAAGCGCTGCCATTTTCTTCCACTAAGAATGCTTGGGGCGAAACTAAAACTAACAGAAGACCTGCGCTTCATGAGACTTATTCTGGAGAGAATCTATCTTAATCTACGGACTTCCGTTCAGTGTTAACTAATGAATTCCAGAAAATGGAAAGGCAATTAACTTTCTGATGTATTCTCTACTTTGGGAACCCCTTTAAAGATTATTGACAACGCATTTATGAACTTCGTCAATGCTTCATAAGCGGCTTAAAATTACAACAGAATGGCTCAGCAAATTTAGTGAAAGTAGGACAGAGACTGTAAAGTATGGTTAATCTAAAAATCATGAAAACGGAAAATTGTGGAATCCCAATAGACCATATATAGATTAAGAGAATCTATGAAACTTCTTTGAATTTGCAGCCAATTCTACCAACCTTCTTCAATAAACAGAATATAAAAATGTAGCTCTCCAACTTAAACAGAGATTTCCATTCACTTATACCGATCGAGAAGAAAAAATATATACTTGGACTTATTCGATAAATATCGAAACGAATTCACAGAGATATATAATTATCTATACAGCTGATTGTTTTCCGATCGAATGCCGAACGAATTTCTTAAAAATAATTTTTTTTTTTTAAATTTAAACCGAAATGTAAAACGCTATTTTAAATTTTTAATAGGTTTCCCTGGTTTAATATTTATATTTTCCATTTAACACAAAAGAAAAAATAATTTAATGTCATTACATTTGACATACGTGATTTTGTTAAAAAAAGAGTATTGTTTAATACTGCTACCTCGTTTTGGTAAGTATATTATTGTCAACAGATAGATTATAAATACTCCTAATAGTTATGGAATAAGCATATAGCATTATAACGCTTCACACACTAAAAACCAAAAATTCCGTTAAAACCGTTAAAAAAAAATAAAAAAAAATCTTCCTAATTTATTATTTTTAATTACTAATTCCCGCTTAGTTTCGTTTGTCAGTCACATAAAAATCTGGCAACTCTACACTTCGGATAAAGTGCTCCCCTCACACATTTCAACGAACGGAAACAATATAAGAACAAACAACACATGTCCACAACATATATATATATATAAGTATATATACCTAATCAACAAACAAAGTAAAGACAGAGACAACTATAGTCTTGTAAATAAAATTGCCCTGCTCCACTTTAATCATATGCGAAAAAGAAGTCTATGGAATGTTATACAAATTTTTACCAATGGAAGTAACAAGGATAATAAAACACTACAAAAAGAATGGCAATTTTTTTCCACAAAATATATGGAAATCGTTGAAAAAGATTTAGCAATTTTGTAGAAAATTTTTTTCCCTTCTGTAACACTTTTGCACTTCTTTTTAGCGTATGCTGATTTTCCCTTTTTTTAAAAATGTTTTAACTCAAATTTTTTATTGTTGATTTCAAAATTTTATGAATATTTTGTTAAGAGAGAAAAAGTTACATTAAAAAATTTACGACAGTGAGGAAACGTATGCATTTGGTTTTTACTTCGTTTGTGGCTTAAAACATAAAGGAAATTTTTTTCCTGTATTTTTTTTAAAAATTTCACTATATTTCTACATATTTGTGTAAAATATCACATAAACTTGAAGTATTGCAAACCTTTTAATTGAATTTTATTAGTTTTTTTTAATGATTTTTGTATGTTTTAAATGCTTTTTCTTTTTTTCACAAGAAGACACAAACCACAAGCAGAGAAATTTTTCTTCTTTGCAAACTGTAATGGCGTCGGCAAAAATGGTTGGTTGAACTTTCTCAGTTGCATAAATTCCGTACTAAACGAATTTACGCTCGAAGTTTAGCGTATGTGTTATTTTTTTTTAATATTCTTTTGACAATATAAACTGTTTTGAATATAATGTTAAAATTTGTTTACTATCTGAACAATTTATTCACAGACTTCGTTATTCATTTAACTTTTAAGAACGATTTTATCAACGTTGTGAAGTAACAAATAACTATGTTCAGTTGGCATAAATGACGAAGCAGGTATGATGCGCTGTGTTTCATAAGTATGACAAAAAGTGTTGCCAGTTCAAAAGCAGCACAGTGACAACGATCGAATTTTTTATTATAAACGATAAATGACATTGTTTTATTATGGCAATCAGATTGGAACAAGTTACAACTCTGAACTAGATTAGAAAAAATTTTTTAATCCTGAAAATTGTCTACAATTCGACCACCGTAATAAAAAAAATGGCTACTCTTATTAATAGTATTGATATACTAATACGTAAGCGGGAACGTCTGCTAAGGATAATATATAATTATTGTCTGATAAGTACTATTTTTCTTTTCTGGTGTTAAAATCTGCAAAGAAAATTACATTAGGCCTGTTAATGAAATGCACTCCAAATTTTTTTGCGTTGTGGGGTATGACAAAAATATTCAAATACGAACAACTAATAGATTTCATTAGAATTCTTTCTTTTCTTCAAAATAAAGCTTCTGACTAGATATTTGACTTATTGCGCATATCGAAATTTTCTTATATTCTATTTATAATCAATTCTGATCACGGAAGTCTTTTTACTTTTAAACATTAAACACGAAAGAATCTAGCAAGAGTATTATTTCTTGCTTAAAATGGTTAAAATATGTGCCATAAATACAATAATGACATCGTATTTAATACAAAAATGGAATAGAGAGGAAAATTTTTATCTATATAATTATATCAATATAATATCAGATCACTTCCTTCAAACCTTTTGTTTAATATAATCCATGAACGTTACAATTGGTTGTATAACAAGGTTAAATACTTAGTCGTTTAATATTTAATTGTTTTATTTACTAATATAACTGATATGCGCTTACAGGTTGGTAAAGTTGTACCACTAATTCCAATCATTTAAATTTTTTTAAAGTTTTGAATCGGACGTCTACGCTTAATTTATATTCTCATGATTATCTTTTTTTATTTAAAGATCCAAATAAAAATTTGATCAAAATGTCTGTCTGTTATCTATTAAAATAAAATATAAAGAGAAGTGATTTCATAGCAATTCTGAGAAAAAAAAACAAAAAGTACGATAAGTAAAATGATAAAAGTATTGTACTTTAAACTACAGTAAATAACTCAATGGTTTAACAAATTAATAATAGATAGCAATTGAATATTATGTTTATTTTAATTTCAATTGTCAAAATATCTAGGCTAAACAATTTTCTGAGAGCTTTAAGCCATAGCCATAGAACTGTACAAATGTGCAACTCATTTTAACTTTACGGAATTGTTTTTGTCGGAATTAAGTGTAAGGAATGTAAGGCCTCGAAAGAAGTCAAAAAAGTAGCCAAAAAGAAATCTTGGACATTACACAGTTAAGGACCTTCAAAAAAATTATGTTTTGATTTAAATAAATTTACCACTGTTCCATTTTTTATTCTATTTTCTAACTTATACTACATTATAATACATCGCTGCCTATGAAACTTTCAACAACAGCTGATATTACTATTTGGTAAACTATTGCGGATGAATAAATATAAAATATGAGATAAAATAAAAAAAAAATTTAAGAACTTACCTGGTTTAGGCTTACGGTAGTTTCTGCAAAATTTTTCTTATTTATTTGTTTGACCAAATTACCAATCTGCGTCAGCGTCGATTTCAGATGGTCTAGGTTCATAGCTCTTCCATTTAATTAATTTGGACGGCGATTTTTTTAAGCAGCATACGTTTGTTGTTATAATACCGTTCCCGGAATAATTTTTTCGTTGGATACCGACTGACATAAGCAAGCAACCTTCGAAAAAATTATGTGGACAAGATCAAGCACACACGTACGCACATAACAGACAACTATAGCAGCAGCTGCAGGCCAGGCACAGCACGTACAATAATGAACAACAAAAATAAAGTAAAATTAATTAAAGGAAAACAAAAACGAAAAAATAAACAATTCTTTTTTTTTTCTTTTTTTTTATAGCGAAGCACAAGTTGTTCGAACTTTTGAGCAATAAAAATATTGAATAATTTTCCTTTGTTATTTTCGGCGTACAAGCTTTTTATTTTGGGGAAGGTTTATTTGTATTATTTTATTTTTTCTGTTTTAGTTGCATTTTCATTTCGTTTTTTATTGTTGTGTTGGCCTTTTGTTTCTCTTAATGTACTTAACTTATCTTTCTTATATTGTTGAAAATTGTTGGACATTTAATTTTAAAGACGCAATTAATTAATGACCTTCTTTTTGGGTGGAGAGTCAAATGTTATTTCTTATTTTTTCGTTTTTTAACTTTTTAATTGTTTCTTTTGTTGTTAAGATCTCATAAACCTTAAAATATATGGCAGCTCTATGGAATTCTATTGGGGGCCCCCCCACCATATAAAATTCATTTAAGAAAATGTAATTCCGATTACGCCAATAGAATTTGATTTTTATATTTTCTCCATACATTTCCACGCGGTTTAAATTGGTAAAAACAAAAACAACACAACATAGCGCCATAAATGGGGTCAAATGAAAAGAATTCTAATTAAATCTTATTTAAATTTATATATTTTGTCTGAGTTGTGGAGATTTCTTTACGGAAACCTTTGTTTATGGCGCTTTATTTATTTTTTTCTTTTTTTTAACACCACATATTCATCACGTCGCCTTACTTTTTGTATTTTTCTCAATATTTCTTGCTGGTCCGTTCCGGTTGTTCTTACGTTTTGCCCCCACCGTAACGGTTTTTGTCCATCTCTTTCTTTTTTACTCCTTCCTTTTTTTAATATTCCTTTTTGAATATTTTATCTATTTCACTTACCGCGTAACAGAGTGTCGAATTTGTAATATGATTTCAAATTCTCCAATTGTACTATTTACAAAATTTTGTTATTATTTTTACCAACTTTTATTCGTAACTTTGTTTTTTATCGTTTTGTTAAGTTATGTGTATTACATTTAAATAAAAAAATCGTATTTCTTGTTGATTGTTCGTCTCGGTTTTTATTGTCTTCAGATTTTTTCCCGTTGACTTGTCACTTTAGTGCTGGAGATGTGACAATGGACTATTTTAGAATAACTGCAGTCATCATTGCAGAGTTGTTTTATCGGTGCAACAGTGATGCACATCAAAACTAATTAAAATGGAACGGATTTTTGTAATTTAAAGCTAAACAATAATAAATGCTACAACATATAAATATAATACATAAAGTTAGAGAACTTTATATTTCGATTACATAAAAAATAATTATGGCTGTTCTGTTTTACATTTCAAATATATTAAAAACTGTTATTAATCTTATAACAATTATGAAAATAACAATAATTTAAACTGCTATTCCCATTCAGAGGTCCTTTTTCTTGTGTTTAGAATTTGGCTACTAAAATATAAGAAAATAAAGTTTATTAAATTATATGTTTATATTTAATATTCAATTTTTCACCTTTAGTAAGTAAAATTTGTGTACACTGAGCCATGGGATTACATCCATAAACAGAGCAGCAAAATGCCACAAGATTCGAGGGACTTGTGTATAAAATAACAAACTGCGTAAACTGTTAAAGAAATATTACGATAGAAAACCATTTGGAAATAAATTACTATAATTTCAGCAAAATATTCAGTTCTTTAGTTAGCTAAATTCTCAATTTTAGTTAAGGAATTAACATTAAACTTAACTTAATTTTTGTTGTTCCATTGCATAATGAGAGTCAAATTTCCTATTTCAATTTTAAATTAAACAGATATGCTAACATCTATTTAAAATAGATTTATCCTAGAAGTTATTGACTGTTATCCAATTGTGAGTAGGATATATATGTGGATATAACATCCCTATATGTAACAGCGCTACAATTCATTCAAATCCACAATGTTTAGATTCATTCATTTATGCTCAGGAAGCTTTCATTTTTGCCGACAATGGACAGAAATGTTTGCGGAAACCAGATTATATTATTTACTGATTATGATTATTTGACCGATACTTTTGGTTAAAAATATATGAAAGTAATTGATTACTATTCTATTTTTTCACTTACAACAATACAATGAATCACATAGTAGGAGTTGACGTGATAACCATGTATCATATATAATATAGTAACGCATGCCACAATGTATACTTGAAATGTTACATCTGGCAACAGCGGTAATATTTGGGAAAGGCAACAGAATTTCATAGTCCACCCCTATAAGAAATAAGAAGGTAAGCGATTTATGTTGACCAATTATTTATATAAGCATACAATCAATAATACTTACACACCACATTTACAACTCATGCCCAAAATGGAACAGTACATTTACAAAAATATTCCATGGAAAAGCGATTAGTCCTGCATATAAAGCCGTCCAATAGACCATTCAGCAATTCAAGTAAAGAACCCAAACCACCACTATAGCAAATTAGCCACTGGGAAAGTAAAATGCCTTCCTATTAATGTATTTGGGTTGACGTATCTGAATTTTGCGTTACCTCCTCGGTGCGAGTATACTTTCAACTATAATTCTCCACAATAATTACCCATAAGTAACGGATAGATTTGTATAAAACGGTAAGTAATTTTGTATAAAGTCCATATCTTTAAAGAATGTATAACGATAAGATCTGTTGATATTCAAGAGAATTTTTCTTTATAGTCTAATTCATTTTGTTTTTGAAAGGAATCACTTACTCTGGTCTTATAAAGAAAGTTTGGCGTAGTTTGAACCAATAAGTTATACTAAATGGTATGGCAAAGGATAGAATAGCCAAGGATGCATAGATGCGTTTCTTCCATTTCGGGTATCTGTTATAAATATAAAAATAAAAAAAAAAATAACAAAAATGTAGGATAAGATATAAATCTGTCCTGTAGATTTTCTTTGTGCACTACTAAGTTATACTTACTTTGCTATAATTATTAGAACAAATAAATAAAATATAAATAATTGCCAATCCGCCGCTATATACCAAGTATGATGAGCTGCCTAGAATTAAGAAACTAAACTTAATTGATGTTGGTGTAGGTTCAATTTGAAAAACTTACATTGTTTTTGTGCGAGATATTATTAACCATTAACAAATTACGCCAGCCATTATCACGACTAAGTGTGCGAACCGGTTCCGTGACATGTCTCCAAAATGGACCATCTTGCAAACGAGTTAAAAAGGTTGCATTGAAAAGCACTAGTAACGCGACTGAAGGTAAAAACCTATCAAGTTTAGAAATAAACTCGTATTATAGTAGATTTCAAATAAGATAGGACATGATATCTTTTTTTATGATCATTTTTTTTTCAGTTTTCCTTTACCTTATATAACGAATAACCAATAACTGTGTAAAAGTTGATAATAATTTTCTCCAGCTTGTTTGTGGTCCAATCAGATTGGCCTGTGTAAGTTTTAGAAACAAAAGTATACCAGTCATGACAAAAAATATTTCAATAACTGCTGTAGTATTTAAGAGCCATAATTGAGGTTTATCCTCCATTGTGATTTCAAAATATTCAGGATTTGCAATGTGTTGAAATTGTACTAAAAATGTATGACCAAACAGGCAAAACATCATGGCAATCGAACGAAATGCATCCAGAAATTGGAAATCTTTACCAACATCGCTGTTACTCGGCTGTATTAAACGATAATAATTACGACACACAGAAAACGATGTCAGTAGTTGGGAAACTGTTGGAAAAATAATAGAAAAACATAAATAACTAAGTTATATAAGAGAAAACTAATAAGAATTGTATTCTTATAGGTTAAATACTATATTCTTAGAGCTGGTTACACGGTACGGATCTTAGTGATTTGTCTAATGCTTCCTCAAAAAATAGAGAGTTCTTGTTTACCTATTTCCTTTGAAGGCACTATTATTACAATTCCTGTTTTTTTTCTGTCTCTGCTATAGTAAGTCTATTGTTTACATTTATTTCTGTACCGCTATACGTTGTCGCAATACTGTCAAATAGTTTTCTATTTAAGGATAATAAAAACCTTCTTAAAGTCTATAAATAGCACATAGAGAGGACATCTCCATTCTACAGGCTGTACGTCTATGATTCTCAGGCTGTGGCGTGGTCAACGCACAATATGCGTTGTCCAAAGCCAGCCTGTATTTATCTGCGCTCAGCCTCCAATGTACTTACAAGGTGGCCGGTCAAAATGGGTGCAATAATTTTATATACCAAGCTGAGAAGAGTTATTCTCATTCTATTGCCACACCCTATTTCTTCGAAATTTTGAACTAATGATACCTTCTTTCAATTCCTGATCCATATATTCTGTTTGCAAAATTATTTAAACTGAATAACTAGAAAAGTCTTTGTATTTTGTTTCATAAATAATTTCAATTACCTTTACTTGCTGGATTTATTTTATAGAAATCATTTGTTTGTTTGTCTTCCGGCTGTTGCAGTTTTAGGAATAAATCATACAAACTTGAAAGTATATTTAACATGATTAATACAATAATTATTGTAATAAATAACTTTTCTAAAGGATCTGTAAATATAAATAAATATAAAAAATATATTAAATTTAATTGATTGCAGGTTTTCTTTTCTATCAGCTTCATACCTCCTTTTTCCATTTCTCCAGATACTTCAGTTGGCCGTTCACAGTATTCAATAAACGTTCTTAAATTCAAATCGTATTTCCTTTGAAATTCAGAGTTTAAGCAAATATGTATTAAAGATTGATATTCCTTACGTAATTTCAAATCCAAAGGCCGTTTATGGATTTGTCCAAAGTAATCGGTAATCTACTCAACAAAAAAACAAAAAAAAAATTATTTTTTCTTCAAAAACAATCACAATCTCCCGTTACCTCATTGTGTAACTCATTGTTTTCATCCTTTAAACTTATTGCCGTTGTATTGGCAAAGTTTTTACACCGTTCCACACAAACGCCAAAAAATAAACGATCACGTCTATAACGAATAGGAAATTCATTAAAGCGTGCGATCATTTTTTGCCATAATATGGATGAGTTATTTGGTATCACTTCGGCATAAATCATACAATAGGTTGGTGGCGGTAGACTGTTTTGTTCTGGCCTAAGGCACGCATCGTAATTGTCAAAATTATACAAGGGCGGAAAATCATGATAAGAATGTACTGTAATCAGGATAGATATTATATTTAATGTTTTACTAATTTTTAAATAAATTTTATACGTGGCATTAATAAAAAAAGTTTTGAAAGCCATTAAAAACTTAAGCAAAAATTAAAACTAGTTTAATAGAAAATAGAGTTTTTGAACCTTGTTTTCAATATGCTTCAATAAATAAATAAGAAACGCTTTGTTCTTTCTACACAATATTTCTCTATTTCATTTACATTCCGTGAATACCTTAGAATGTAGGTCTTTTATCTTCAAACTCATTCTACTCTTAGTTTTTAAATGCCATATTGCAGGATTTATCAATCAAGGACATTTCAGACTACAGGAAAGCACGATAATTTTATGTTTCAAGAAAAAAAAATTTAAAAAACTTTTCGCTTAAAGGAACTTTACCAGTTAAAACTTTATTTATATAAGATCAGTTTAAAACAAATTTGCAATTAATTTTTATAATTTATTAGGTTTTTATAATTATTTGGTATTTATTTGTTTAAATATGTAAGTATTTTATTGTTTAGGTTCAAAAGACACTTCAATTAGATAAGCTTTTAACACATGATAGCTTGTAAAATTATTCATTTCCTTTTATTAAAAACAATTCACTTTTTATTATTTAAATTAAGTGAAAGTAATTAATATTTTAATTTACATAACCATTAGCAAAAAAGTTGCCCTAGTCTAGTAGATAGTGTGTTGGCTTATTAGACGAAAGGTCAGGGTTCGTATCCCCGATTAGACATCAAAAACGAAATATGAAAAAATATTTCTTCGGCGACTTCCTCCTAGCAGATTTCTGGCAAAAACTCTGAGGGTAAATAAAATTGCCATGGAAAGTTTCTCAAAAAAAATCTGTCTGTTCGGAGTCGACTTTAAACTATAGGTCCCGCCACTCATGTATAAAATTAACACACACAACATAAGTG
>QOCX01003229.1:0-11104 GCA_005959815.1 Sarcophaga bullata
TAACGATCAGATCATATTCCGAAGACAAAGCTACTATGATGCAGATCAACTTTCGGAAAGGCCAAAAAATTTCTCTGGAAAAGGAAGAGAGGTTTGGAAGAGTGTGCTCGGCAAAAGAAGAACATTGGCTAGACTTTTCGGCACTCGAACAGGTTTGAGACAAAACTAATTTTTGTTGGGAACGCACAATGGAAATTGAAAGTGAAAAGTGGCAATGAGAATTTAAAGAAAAAACCCGTTTATGACATCTATGTGAGAATATAATACACATTGGAATACTGGATTTGAGATTTGAAAAGATTATTTTCTATGGCAATTAATTTCTTTTTCTAGAAGACTACTGAAGGTTGGTAGAAATTTTTTAGGATGAGGCAACGAATGTTTTCAATAAACAGATTTGCAGTTCTCCTCGTTTTAAAAATATTTTTTGAATTAATAAAAATTTTTTTTTTGCTTAGTTCTTGGCGTCCTAAAATTTAATATGATGTTAATGAACACTCAATATACTTAAGATAAAAGAAGCAATCATGCAGTATAGTGAAATATTGTAATAAGATATAAATGATTTTTTCGTGTAGTTCGTGCAAGGACCTTATAAAATTAAAAAAAAAAGATCTTTCGTGTTTCACATGCATTCATAAACCTGTTCACTCATGAAGAATAAAATCCATTGAAAAATATGATTTTATTTAAAGAAATCACAAAAAGTCTGAAGTAATGTGCTATCGAAATAAATAATTTGTGGTATTTCAACAGACAGACATACAGATAAATTGGGTTATGGTATATAAATCGTAATCGATTGATCAAAGAAACACTACATATACATACGTGGAGAACAAAAAGTGAGACCAGAATGAACCAATTTGAAAAGAGTTGGTTTACTTACTTACTTACTTAATTGATCATGACCAACCTTTTTAACAGATTTCAGCCCGCTTTAACCCTCGCTTCTGCTTCATGTGCGCCTTCAACAACCAGGTTGGGTCTATCCGTATCTATGGCTTGCTCGATTTGGTCTTTCCAACGCAAACAAGGTCATCCTCTTCACGGACTTCGTCAAATCAAATACGTCCTGCATCAAATACTCCTATCGCCGTAGTATTCTCCTCCAATCGAACGACATGGTACTACTATTTTCATATTAAAGTAGAACCCAAACGAAGTATCCATAAAAACAACATTCCCAACGAATTTCTACTTGAAATTATAAAACTTTCTGGTAGCGTGCAGATAATATTTCGTATAAAAATAGTTTTTCAATAAAAATTTTTTTGTTTAAAAACTTTGAACATTTTTATCTACTTTATATGAGAGATACTTTACAAAAATGTATTGATTGACCTCAATGGAAATGTGAAAATGAATTCAAAAACTTTTTAATAGTAAAATATAAAACAAGTGTTATCATATGCATAAGTTTTATTGATTATAAGGGGTCTGTCCTGTTAACGAATTTTTTTTTATCACTGATGGCAAGTTATTGAACTTAAAATAAATCAATCAGGGCATAAATTTTGATGAATTTCATTTGATTATCAAATAATTTTACTGATAAATTACACAAAAACAAAAAAAAAATTTTAGTAGCAGCTTTTAGTTGTTTATTTTAATTTTGTTGTTAGTCATTTGAATTAAAAAGTAAGTGGGGTATAAAATGAAATACAATATAAAAATATTGTTGAATATGTTTTGTTGCAGCAGGTTATTGATCCATTCGATTCATCGAAAAATAGTCACACTTTGATAATGTGATTTGAGCCCGTTAGACCTTTTTGTGGCATTTTCTTAAAACGCGAGTATATAAGAATAAGACACAAACTAGTGTCTCATAGGCTTTTAAAATTGGACATTTCAGATGCGTTCTATGCAGAAAAGCTGTGACAGGCATATGAACGATGTTGTGTTCCACACACAATAACATTATCAGGTCTTTTCAATGACTCGTATTTGTTGGTCGATAACATGCCTCTTTTGGTCAATAATTTGAATTTTTTGTTCGATGACTTGTGTTCCACACAAAATGACTTTAGCAGGTCTTTTCAATGACTTGTATTTGTTGGCTGATAATATGCCTCTTTTGGTCAATAACTTGAATTTTTTGTTCGATGACTTGTGTTCCACACAAAATGACTTTAGCAGGTCTTTTCAATGACTCGTATGTATTGGTCGATAACATGCCTCTTTTATTCAATGATTTGAATTTTTCGGTCGATGACTTGTGTTCCACACATAATGATATTAGCAGGTCTTTTCAATGACTTGTATTTGTTGGCCGATAACATGCCTCATTTGGTCAATAATTTGAATTTTTAGATCGATGATTTGCATTTTTGGTCGATGATTTGAATTTTTTGTTTGATGATTTGCATAATTTCGTTCGATGACTTGCATTTTTCTTGGTGTTGATGACTTACATTTTTTGTTGATGATAAAGACATTAGCTTTAGCGAAAATATAAGCTGCGTCACTTTTATTTCTGATCATAAGTAAATCCCGATCGTAACAAAAACTGTTCTGGAATCCTTGATACCATGGCTATTTTTCCCACAATTTGCACGATTCTATTTTGTATGCTATCGATCACGATTTATGAAAGATATATTTTAGTTGTCAAAAATTTCTGATCTTTCAACTTGTTATCTATGATAATGAAACAGTTTTTTCGTTTTTAACTTAGTAATACATTTAATGAAACTAACTATAATTAGGTTCGTTATATCGTAAATCTACTGTATTAAGAGTATCTTTTTTTTTTTAATGTAAATATTACAAACATCTGTTTTAAAATTATTCGCAAAAAAAACAAAGAAAAATTATTATTATAAAGAAATATTGCATTGCAGACTCCATCTGTAAATATAAAAAAAAAATAAAAATAAAATTCAATTAAACAACACACATAAAAATTTATATGAAAAAAGAAATGATAAAATGAATTGAAAAATATTTCTTTTCCTTTTTCATTACAGTTTTCCAAACGAATATTTTGTACACTGAGGCATAAGGAATATACAAAATCAAAGGTGAGTTATTGCTTATTGATAAGGTTAGCCACTGGTTGTACTTATCGCTATAAAGCTGTTTCAATTGCTTTTAGCGATTTACTTTCAGCATTATTAATCATAATTGATAACTGTAAAGATTTATTAAAAGTTATGATGACGATTAAGAGTTTTTTTAAAAAGCTTTGTATACTTGAAAGCACTTTAAATAACAATTTTTAGTACTACGAAGCAGTGTTTTCTCAAACTTTCTCAAGAGTTTAACGAAATTAGCGTTGCTCGATATTAGTGTGGTTTTCATCATGATTATGATTTCCTTACGCGAAGCGCTGTTGTCGATTGTTACGTTGCTTTAATCAGAATATGTTCTGAGACCATTGCATCATGTAACATTGTTAGGAGGTTGTGAGTATACAGTTGGGAGAGTGAAAAAAACGCTGTCAAACTAAACAGAAATATATCTCTAGTCGCCATAGTCTATTGGTTTCACTTGCAACCATCGGCTATTTCGAATCTGACAATACTTATGTCATTCTATTCTATTACAAAATTCAGTATGTTATCTCCACTGAATGTAATAAATCGATTTACGCATCAGTTACATTGGAATTTTTTTGAAAATTATTTCCAAAACAAAGACAATTTGTCGGAAATCACACGAAAATGTTGTAGCAAATTTGGTAGCAAAGAAGGATTAACAGTGTCTGGTATAGGCAAGTTTATGGCTTAAGTTCGTGAAACTGGTTTTATGGTTGATGCGCCAAGAAATGAGTATCTTCATACAGTGCGTACACCCGAAAATATCGAAACTGTGGCTGAGAGTGTGGCATTTCACACACCAGTTTGCCTCGAATTTTGCGAAAAGATCTCTCGCCTTGGTTCAAGAGCCACATGACCATCTGCGTCGTTTTCGCTTCGCTACATGGACCAACGGGAATTTACCCTTACACGATGATGAGCTGAAGCTTTTCATTTTGATGTTACGTTAGTAATACTAAAATTGTCCGCATTTGAGATTCAGAAAATTCGCACGATGGTCTTACAGAAGTCACAGCACCCACTATGAGTGACTATTTGGGTGTGGCTTTTGTAGCGGACATCATTGGTCCATAATTGCTTTGGTAAATTAAGTTTTTTGCTTTTAGCTTATTATTAAGAAAAACAAATTTCAAATTTTATTGTTCAAACATTTCATCTTCAAACCTGGCAGAAATTGGATACAAAAAAATTCCGCACATATTTTGAATATCATCACCCTTATTTTGAATTTACAACTGAAATGAAAATTTTCCATTTAGTTTAAGTGTTCGTAACAAATGCGATTAAAGATTAAAAATACAACAACTTTAATTAACAAGAAAAGTTTATTTCATACCTTTTGGGCAGAAGATAAACTTAAAGAAAGTTTAACTTAATTGGAGTATCAACTCACCAGGGAATACTAAATTCAAACAGCAGAAGAAGATGTCATGCAAACATTCAGTTTGTTTTAATGGTTAAAATTTTCCTTTTCTTTTTATTTGTTTGTTTGTTTGTTTGTTTGTGATTAGAAAAGGCACACCACACCACGTACATTAGAAAACTAAAATATTTTTTTTCTTTTTTTTTTGGAATTTTCTAAGAAATTTACATAAATGTTCTACAACATTTACATTTTCCGACGTTTTAATCTCTTTTTATTTTTATAACGTTTTTAAAGGGAAAATGGTGTCAAAGTTAATGGTTTTGTGTTGCTAACTTTCACTCTCTTAATATCCTGACGCACTACCGGAAAAAAAAAATTATACCCACAGGCCATGTTTGTTTATTAACACACACAAGAACTCTTACATGGCTGGCCTTTTAAAGCAAGTTATACAACTTTTCCAAAATATTCAGTGTAATGTACGAGGTAGAGCACAGAAAGTTTTACAAAAATTCATGACAAAACTACAATTGGTTTTATTTTGTATTTTTTTTTACCGTTAACGATTTCTACGTGTAATAATATAGAATTCGTAGCAGTCTAGTGGATAGTGTGGTGAGGTGACGATTCAAACCCCAGATCAGGTCAGTAACAATGTATCTTCGACCTTTTACTCGACCAGAGGCGCTGGTGGGAATCGAACCCACAGCTAGACCCTCAGGGAACCCGAACATCTGAACTAGAAGATTTCAATCATCAAATTTACCAATCTTAGGCGACAGTATGAATTTTAAACGCATTAAAGTCAAATAGTTAACGCACGGCGGTTAGATATTCCCTAGCG
This sequence comes from Sarcophaga bullata, assembly GCA_005959815.1. Lineage (NCBI taxonomy): Eukaryota > Metazoa > Arthropoda > Insecta > Diptera > Sarcophagidae > Sarcophaga > Sarcophaga bullata. The sequence goes on from QOCX01003229.1 coordinate 5,255, forward strand.
CGAATGGTATAGTTTGCTACACATGATGAAAGATGTAGACGTGGTCTATAAGAAATCCATTAGTAAGACAAGATCAAACATGGTATGATTAATCCGCTTGCTTTATGTGTAATTTATATTTAGACTGGCCATTAAAATCTTTTGATTGTAAAGTTGGTGGATCTAAGCATAGGCCTAAAAGATTCAACGTTTAACAAAATGTCTTTTGCCTAGAAGTAATGGAAGTGAGAATGCATTGAGATGATGCATTAGGTGTAGTGATAAGAAACATTTTGTTCATATAGACCCAATTATAGCCATGATGCTTATGTTGCGATATTATTTCCATACGAATTGGAATGGAATTCAAGCCCGGATTGTTTGTAGTCAACAGTCCCTGGTATAAATAGATATTGTACTGCAAAATATGTTTTTAGCAGGAACAAAATGACAACAAAATTCTCAATGTCACATCACCATTAACTGCTGATGGCAATGTTAAGGCATTTCATGGGAGCTTGCTGTATCGTATAGGATGACGAGAGATAATAGTATAGGAACGGATGCCGTGAGTTCATAGTAGAGAATAGAATTGACTTACGGGCTAAGCTAAATAAACTCAAGCGAACTGAATAGTTTTATTATTATGAAATTCCATGTCATGTGGGAATGAGATTGGCAAACAGGGAAACCTTCTGTTAGTTGAAAGAGAGTAAGTTTTGGAGGAATACTTATTCCAGAATATCGCGGCGTGTGTGTAGAACATAATGGATTTCAGGTAATCGAACCTTTTGTTAGGTAATTACAGTGGAAAGGAATTTGAATCATTTATCAGATTATCCAGGTGCAGCCTGGGAAAAGAAATCGGCCACCTCTATATATTGTAGATACAAGGGCCTCTTGTTGGGACTAGAAATTGCTTCAAGACCAATGTAAACGGGAGGCAGAGAAACTGTTGAAAGCTTATTAAGGGAGTTAGCAATACTAACACTGAGTAAGATTTTCTTTTTTTGTCGACTGTACTGAATGGGACAAGACATCCTGTGTAGGTTATGGGCTGTACAATACAGTAATACACACATACATCATTGGTAATAATCAACCCTTCAGTTAGGTTTACGAGTTAGCTTCTCACTCAAACCATGTTGTTAGTATTAGTTTTATACAGGAGTGGCAGATTCTACAGTTTAAAGTCCACTCCGAATGACCAATTTTTGAGGAACTTCGCATGGTAATTTTTATTTATTCTCAGATTTTTTGCCAGAAATCTGCTGGGAAGAAGTTGCCGAAGAAATATTTTTCATTTTTCGCTTTGTTGGAGATGTCTGAGCTAGAGTTTGAACCGTAGCCTACTAAACTACGACGATAACAAGTAGTATTTGTAAATGTGACACTTGAGAACAATAAAAAGCAGAAAATGATTTCTGGGATTCATGTATTTGTAAAAGGAATTTGAGGTCTGTGTTGAACTAACATAATATTGCATAAAAATGTTGCCAACAGCCAGACTAGTTACCACCTGTAATGGTAGGAGACAAGTCCTTACGCAATGTTACGAAAAAAAGGATGTATTTATGAAAACACGTAAAAAAGGTGATAAAAAATAATTGCTCTTGTAAAGCGTATTCAAACAGATTCACTAACATATGCAAATTCTTTACGTTCTTGCTCTGTTTGTAATTTAGTCAAGTTAGTAACATTTTCTTTACTACCTTGTATTTTGTTGTTTTAGGCAAAATACCGCACTATAAATTTAAAAATAATTAAAGTTTCAGAGAAAAAAGCATAATTTTGGTATCTTGGAAGTGCCTTTAAATAACACAAGAAAAAGAAAGAACAGCGACAGTCACATCAAAATTTCGGTTTATTTTTAGCAGAGGTCTTTCTTGTTTGCAGCAAAATTGAACACAATCCTTGACACGCGCTCTCATTTTTGCCAATTAAATCACTATCAAATTTGAATGAAACCCATCTGTTCGTTCACTTAACCATAAAGGGATATTTGTCTCATATCCTAACTTTATTTAAATAAAAAAAAAATATTTTGTTTAATGGCTTAACAACTCTAGCAAAACATGTACGCGTGCACTGGTTTATTACGAGCAAATAAAATAATTTATTAAGCATACACCAGGGCATGAATATCTACACTTAAAATCATTTTTATAATTCAGTATCATTATTTCGCCGGTTTTTATTACGATTTTTTTTTTCATTTTTTAAATGGCGCCACTGCTGGTTTTCAAACTGTTTATTATTCTTTTATTCTTTTATTCTTTTATTCTATTTTCAATCTTCTTTTATGATTTTAGAAAACGAATTTATTTATTATACCCTATACAGCTACCATGAATGTTGGAGATACGTTTAATTACATTGTGTGTGATAATGAAAGAAATGCACTTAAATTGCCAACAATTTAGAATGAGCTGTACAATAATATTGCCCCCTCCCCCCTCCTCATCATTTGAATTTAATTAAATTTTAGAATTTAACAATAATTTCATAAGATTTTAATCCACATATACTGGCTGAAGTCGGTTGTGTTACCTCAATGTGAGTTTTTTATAGTCACTCGTTATCTATTCTAACTGCCATATTTATGCAACACATTTGCGTTAGAGATCGAGCAGGTAAGCATTCGCCTAGATACATATATAATTACATAATTTGTTATTACAATCCCTCAGACAGGACTGTACAACCTCGCCTAGGACATAAAGTAGGACGTAAAGTATTATTAAAATTTATTGAAATTAAAAAGAAAAATGCATAGCAAAACTCTAAGAAAAGTTAATCGATAACATAAAAAATTAAAATTTTTAAAATACAGTACACATATATATAGTTGGTGAGTACAATCCATCAGTCGACCTAGCTTTTCCCACAACACTTATGCTGTGTTTACTAATTTATACGTGAGTGGTGGGTCTAAGGTTAATGTCGACTCTGAATAAAAAATTTTTTCATAAACTTTGCATTGCAAATTTTTATTTACTCACAAAGTTTTTGCCAGAAATCATCTCAGATGAAGAAGCCGAAGTATTTATTCATATTTTATTTTGCTGGAGATATCGACTTCTGAGAAGCTTTTCATGGCAATTTTATTTACTTTCAGAGTTTTTGTCAGAAATCTCAGCAGATTCTCCAGCAATATACGGCGATATATTACTTCATTTTTCGTTGTGTTAGAGATGTCTGATCTGAGGTTTGAACTGTGACTTTGCGTCTAATAAGCCAAAGTATAACCTACTAGACTATTACGTATCCATTCGGCTGGATACCTGGAGAACACTGGTTGCTAAAAAAACGAAAAGAAAACGGTTCGTATTACTGTTACATGAATACAGCATTTAGTAACAGATATATACTGGACATGATTTTCAACATCTAAGATTAAGTAGGTAGAATGGTAGTCAGCTTGAGAAGATGGACACATTTATGCCACGTATAAGGCATCGTAGTCATTTGACTCTTGCCGTGTTTAATAATGATTTCACATCGTTTTTCTGTTGGCACTAATTAAACACTTAACGTCCACTGATCAGTAAGAATATCTGCTTCTATCATTCTCCCTAGATATATAGCTTGGTTTTTGGCAAAGGCTTAGAAAACATTCCTAAGTTTCCTTGCCTATATAATCAGATCAATACATTTCGTATGAGTACTTACATTTATAATTGCCATTGCAACCCTTCAGTCAGAATTGAGTCCTAGTTCCTCACACCACTTGTATTGCGTGTTTTAATTTTGTACATGAGTAGCAAGATCTACACTTGGAACTTGACTCCGAATGACTGATTTTTGTGAAAATTTTTCATGGCAATTTTATTTACTTTCAGATTTCTTCCCAGAAGTCCTGCTTAGAAGCAGTCAGAGAGGCACGTTTCAAACCCCAAGTCAAACAACTTTAACAAAACATAATATGGGAAAAAATTTCTCGACTGGCAAAACTCCGAGACTAAAAGAAATTGTCATGAAAAGTTTCCCAAAAATTCTGTCTTTCGGAGACGAGTTTAAACAGTAGGTCCCTTCACAGAAGTTAAGTAATCCTAACTGCAGGATTGTAATGATAAATTATGTATGTCTTCAGACCTGCAATGTGAATAACATCAGAAATAAGCATCAATAACAAAATCAGGCAGCGCAAATATCATTGGAAAAAACAAGTTGTAATGAACAAAGCTGCTTACAACTACAACCAATACAACAAGGTTATGCCACTCTCTTCTATTCTAGAGGATTTCTAACTGCCATTATGTTTCTTAGCTATTAAAAGTTGGTTTTCATACACATTACATGTTAAGTATCGTATAAAAACTAATGCTGATATTATGATATAGATTCAGTACCATAATATATAAAGTTTAAAGCTCTTCTCCATTTATTTTATTTCCAAGTAATTTTCAATTTAAAAAATTCAAGTTTTAAGAATTTTTTGTATTAATTATACTTTGTTTTTTATAATATTGTATTCAGTTAATAATATTAAATAATATGTTATTATTCCATTAAGTATATATTACTCGACGTTGATTTAAAATTTCTATTTTAAATGACTTCTGTTGAAGCAACTATAATTGACTTTTTGACTTTTTCTGAGTCATTTAGTTTGTGTGCTCTGTTGTATGATAAATTACTGCCAGTTTTTATTTTTTTTATATTTTTTTTTATTTTTTTGTTGATTTTTTGTCTTGCTTTAATATTGATTTTATGGTTGTTATTGTAGATATAAACATGTTATCACATCGATTTAAATCAATTATATGGCATACGATATAAACATACATTAAAAAACAAACAATTATTTTCAATTAATATAAATATACAAACATATATGTGTGCACGTACAGGGTATCTCGAAACATGATTTATATTTCAAATGTTAACCCTTGTAATTATTATTTTAATTTTTTTGTTTTTGTTTGCGGAAACATTGTGTTTTAATGACGTGCCTAATCAATTATTGATTTAATTGTAACTTTTGACTACAAAATGAAATCAATGGAGTGAATGGAGGAAAGTCATTTCCATTCAGAATTTTTAACCTTAAGATTGATAATGCAGTAAAGGATTTCGTTAAAGCCATGAGAGTAGCTTCGTATACAAGCAAGCTAGAGCAGCAAATTTAGCAGAGCATCTATCTATCTTTGTTGTATGAAAAGTCTGCTTAAACTGCAATATAACACTGTAATCGTCGTTGCTGGAGTCAGTAGTGAATATTAGATTCAAAGTATTCAAAGTCATGGTAGTCCAGTGTCCAATTTAAATAAAACAAAGTATGTTCAAACATATTGATAATCTTAGTGAGGGGTTGTAATGGCAATTATGAATGCAAGTACTTTCTGCAGAAGTTGCAGAGGCAAGGAAAATTAGGTATCTTTTCTAAGAATTTGGGAAAAACCAAGCTATTCATATATTTAAGGAGAATGAAGAATGCAGATAATCTCAGTGATCTGTCGATGTTAAGCGTATAATTGGTGTCAATAGAATCTCGATGTGAAATCATTATAAAACACGGCAGGGGTAAAATGACTATGATGCCTTTTACTTGGTATAAATGTGACCATCCTCTCAGGTTGACAACCATTCTACCTACTTATTCTTAGATCTCGAACGCTCAAACTAATATGTTTTAAATGTATTCTGTTCATTATAAAATGATGTCCTTTATACATCCGTTATTAAATGCTGTATTTATGTAGCAGTAGTACGAACCGTTTCTCTTTCTATTTTTTAGCAATCAGTGTTCTCCAGGTATCTAGCCGAATGGATACGTAGTAGTCTAGTGGGTGATATGTAGGCTTATTAGACGTAAAGCCACAGTTTAAACATCAGGTCAGATAACTCTAACAAATCGAAATATGAAGA
>QOCX01003230.1:2750-18287 GCA_005959815.1 Sarcophaga bullata
AGAAAAAGAAACAAAAGGAAAGATGAAAATAAATGAATTGAAATGAAATGAAATGAAATCAGAAGGACTATGTCTGTATTAAGTATGTGAGAAAATTAAATAAAAACAACAACAAAAATTTTTTTTTAAGTTTTTGGCATGAATTTTTGCATACTTGCGAGTAAGCCATAGGCGACTTCAAAATCCACTTCATTAAAGCGCTTTTGCATAGTTTTGTGGACAACAAAAGTAAAAGGCTGCGCATAGTTTTATAACGAAATAATGATTGATGGTAATTGATTTTAAACTTTAAAAAAATTAAATCCAAAATTTTATTGAGAAATGCTTTCTTTTCCTAAAAACTTCCCTTTCCCTGAAAACAATGTTACAAACTCGCTGCAGAAAAATGCATAGGGCNTAGGGCCTTAGCGCTTTACCGAAAGAGATCTCCCGCTGAAATATTTTTGCAAAAGATTAACCCAAAATGCATTTAAATTAAATGTCAATCAAATGTAATGAACGAAAACGAAAAAGAGATCGTTTTTGTTGCCGAAAAAAAAAAAACGAAAAAAATTTTTTTTTTTTTTTAAATGGAACTTCAAAACTTGAAATGACATTATTCAACATGAATTCGAGATGCACGTCAATTCATCACAACACGCATGAGCGCATGAGTGTAGTCATAGTCCCTTTCCTTATATTATGGTTGGTTGTCGGTTTTGTATCAGTTTGTTGGTCGGCAGAAAAGAAAAAAAAAAGGGACTGATTGGCTTATAGTCCAAGTCCTCTTACCCACCATAATACCGTACAAGCAGCTGTGTTGACATTGATGCGATTGTTATAGGCTCTTGATGATGAGCAAAAATTTTTTGCACACACACACATACACACGCATTTAAGCATATGTAACCTTAATAATAAGAAGAAGACTATTTTGTTGCAACTTGTAACCAACGCTTCACAATCAATTCCCTTTTTATTTTTCTTCTCCTTTATTTTTGTGTTTTTTTTTGTTGTTTTTAAACTTTCCGATAAAAACAGTCGCCAAGTTTTGTGTTTTGCCCTACAGTGTAGGGTAAAAGTATGTTTACAAAAGTAAATTTAAAAATCTTCTTTAGATTTTATAAATTTTTTCCATTTCCTTGAAGCATAGTTGGTTGGTGTCAGACTTCTCTCAACTGCTTTCTTAGCAGACAAGTTGTATTACAGAAGAAAGTGCGTCACTTGTCATGACTGTCGCATAAGATACAAAGTCTAATATATGTATGTAGGCATTAACAGTGGGCCAAATGGCCCGTAAAAAGATTCTTGACCGACCTCCCTTTAATGGCACGAATCCAGTGCTGGATCAGATCAGATCTACGAACCTAGTTTACTCTACTATTTATATGGCGGATATCTGAACCCCTCTACTGTATAACGAGGTTTTCTTGAGATACCTTTCTTCAATGGCACGTTGCAAAGCGCAATTCTAGATCAAACCAGACCTATGGACCTAGTTTACCCTACTATTTACATGGAAGATATCTGTTTCCTTCTGCTGTGTTTCCCTCTGTCTTTTTTGTGATGTTCTTTAATGATAAACACAACAACTTAATGTAGGGTCTCGAATGATAGATTTGAGAAGCTTTTTTTTTATGGCAATTATTTACTCTTTGAGCTTTTGCCAAAAGACTGCAGAGAGAAGGTATTTTTTCAAGTTACCAGAGGTGAGGTTTGAACTCATGAGGTCTTGTGTAGTAAGCCTACTGACTGTTTACCAGATTACGATGATTTCAACAGTGAAATAAAACATAGTATGTCCATATATACGCTCTTAATGGACTCTGGGCGTTTGTCTAGGCATTAATATGCCATTTTAACTGCTATGCTCCTCTTGTTAGCATTTTTAGAACATTGTTGCTGCATATTTGTGTCGAATCAGAGATGTCTGGGCTTTGATTTTTCCTTTGCAAATGACTGAAGCTTGTGGTAATGATAGAATTTCCGCCGTAGTCTAGTAGGTAGTGTGTTGGCTTATTAGGCATAAGACCAGGGTTCAAACCCCAGATTACACAACGCAAATATGAAAAAAAAATTCTTCTGTGACTTCCTCTTACCAGATTTCTGGCAAAAATTCTGTCATAAAAAGTTTCTCAAAAATCTGTCGATCGGAATCGATTTTACACTCGGTTCAAATCCCAGGTCAGACATTAAAACGAAATATGAAAAATACTTCCTTGGCGACTTCCCCTCAGCAGATGTCTGGAAAAAGCTCTGAGAGAAAATAAAAAATTGCCATGAAAAGTTTCTCAAAAATCTGCCGTTCGGAATCGACTTTAAACTGTAGGCCCAACCATACGTGGATGCAAATTACAAACAAAACAGAAACTAGAACGTAGTCCTGACCAAACGGTTCCTCTTATTAACATCGACTTTTGAACAATTTCGTAAGGTATTGTCAGAGTTGCATCAGTTTTAACTTTACAGGCAAGATATCAGAAGCACTAGAGAAGCAGGCATGTTATCGAAAGGGTATTCGAAAATAAAGCAGAATAAAGAAGAGCAGCAGCTCACTTCATGAATGTTGCTGGCAAATAATGTGACCACAGGTACTATTTAAATGCACAAATAACATGCAAGCTATAGTTTTTCAATTCCCATAAAACTTGACTGCATTAATTTAATTTTGCTATACACTGTATGTAGTCGGGGTTTTAATTTGAAAATCAAATATTTTAATTATTTTTATTTTGTACTTAATATTCTAATCAAATACAAAATGGGAGAACAAAAAAGCAAAAAGAAAAACAAAGAAACAAAAAAAATAAACTGTAACGTAATAATAAATGTCGGAATGGTAAATTGAAAAATCATAAGAACGTTTAAACGTTTTTTTACAGCCACCACTAGATTAGTTTGACGGCGGCTATAAGGCAAGGCAAACGGAAGAGGCAGTACGTTCAGTGCGACTGTACGGCAGTCAAAAAAGTATTTCAAATCAACATTAAAACATAAAAAATTTTTTCACCACATCCAAGTACATAATGTTTGTCTGTCTGCCGCTTAGCCAGCCATAGCTAGCCAGTGGTTTCAAATGATAGACTAAGAAAACCAAAGGAATGGAAACAAAAATCAGAAGAGAAAAATAAAAATGATTGCTTACCAGAGATAAATTGGTGTGCTGGCCATAAACTGGCAATTAATCAATTGAAATTATCAGCTTTGGTACGGTAGCAATAGCTTTGGGCGTATTGTGTTCGTATGCGTTGCTGTTTTTATTGTTATTATTATTGCTCCTGTTGTTCTTGTTGTTGTTGTTGTTGCTTCCCCACCATGCAAAAAATTATTATTATTATTACGATTATTATTAGATTTTTCTGTTTTTGTTTTTGTTTTTGCCTACCCCTTTTATGCTTCTTATATCCTTTGCTCGCTCTCTCTCTCTCCCTGTGCCTCTCTCTATCTGTATGCCTGATTATTAATTCTCTAAGATGAAAATAACAGCAGCCACCTTAAATTGTTGTAATTTTTTCTGTTGTTGTTGTTGTTGTTGTTGTATTAAATGAAAAATTTTTTATAACAGAAAAATTCAATCGTGATTCGAATTTTCTTCTATTCATATACTGTGCTCCACTATGGTAAGGCATTAGGGTGGAGCAAATTGTTGTGAAGACAATAATTTTTCCTTTCCTCTCATCATTTAATTTGGAAAAAATTTCTGTTCTTTTTTAATTGTTGTTGTTGTTGTTGTTTTTGTATTTAATTTATAGATTATTACCGCCCTATTAAATGTTGGTTGTATTCTATCCTTTCGTTTTATGTGCGGCTAGCTAGTCGAACATACCATGCCATACATTGTTGTTATTGTTGTTGTTGTTTATGATTAGTATTTTATCGTTCATATTGTATACAACACATACAGAAATTTATGATTTTAAAAAAATATTTTTTTTTATTAAAAACACAATCGAAAATTAATGGAAATCAACAACAAAAAAAAAAAAAAACCAATGAAGAAGCCAAGCAACATTGGCCGTATAAACGTTAAGGAGTGTGCACAAAGAAATTTGGTCATCACTTTTATGGAGATTGAAAAGAAGAGGAAAGAATATGAAATTTTCTATGAAAACCAAGCCTTCTGTACTCCTATGAGTTCCTATCCTCCTCTCTTGAGGAACATAGAATTTCAGCAATTGCTCTCCATTTTCTGTTATACTCTGTAAGGGACTTCAGGTTATTCTTTGTTTCCTGCATATCCCACTATCGCTACCAGTTGTGACTTGATGAATTTCCTTTGTGAATTACAATTGATTGCACTCTTGTGTCGGACAAAGGTCTGCTTAGGTTATGCCCGAACTATCTCTACTTCTGTTTACAAATTTCAATTTGGTTTTTCAATTGGGTTGATTTTTGATTTCAATTGGATTCGTTTGAGATATCAGTTGACAGACCAGGGTATGCTCGAACCATCTTCACTTTAGAATAAGATTTTTGAGTTTAATTGGAGACTGCCCATCTTTTGTCTGTTAGATTGGTTTGAGACATCAGTTGGGAAAGGTCTGGAACTGTAGTCCTGATGGTATGGGACAATGGTCTGCCCTGAACATGATCGAATTATTTCCGTTTTAGTCAAGGATTTTTAATTTGAATTGAAGTCTGCCCGGTTTTTGTCCCTTGGATTCGCTTCTGGCATTCGTTGACAAAGGTTTGGAGCTGTAGTCCTGATTGTGTCATACAATGGCCTGCCCTTAACAAGCTCGAACCATCCTCACTACTGCCTACAATTTTTAATTTCAATTGGATTTCTGTCCGGTTTTTTTGGATTAATTTCAGAATTCCGTTAACAAAGTTTTGGAACTGAATTTCTCATTGTATTGGACCTGCTCGAAACAATTCAATTGGTGTTTACCCGGTTTTAGTCCGTAGGATTCGTTTCACGCAACCATTTGCAAAAGATTTGGAACTGCAGTCCTGATTGTGTCGGATAATGACGTGCTCTGAATATGCTCGAATTTGTTAAATTTTATTCACAAGTGGCGTAACCTACGGTTTAACATGCATTTCGAATGCCCAAAAGAAATAATTTTTTCCATACTCCATTTTGTTAGAGATATCTGAGCTGGGATTTGAACCACATGATGATTAGTTTTTATAAAGTCAGGCGTGTATGCATAAATTTTTTCGTGCACTCTCCTTAAATACGTAAATATACCTTCCGCTCCAAAACGTTTAAACTTTACACAGAAGCTAAACACATTTTTCACTAGCATTGGGGTCTGATCGCCTAATTTAAGTTGGATGTTGCTGAACAAAATTACAAAAAAAAAAAAAAAAAAAGCTTTTAAAACCATCCTGCACATGACTTAGGCATGTCTTTTGTTTTAGCCACCAATCGGTAGCAACAAAACTATATTATAAGTTGCAATCTCTAACAGCCTCCTTTTTTTTTTACAAAAGCCACCACCGTCACCATTAAGACCAGCAGCAGCAGTAGTAGCAGCAGCAGCCATGCTAGGAAAAAAAAGAGAAAAACGAATGCAATTCCATCAGTAGCTAATAAATGTTGCAGCCTTATTATCTGGCGGTATGCTGTTGGTTCTGGTGTGGCTCTAAACGTTACTGGCTTATTAAGATTCTTATTTTTTTTGTACTTTTTCCCTCATCCTTCTCCTTCTCCTTGTCTTAAGCAGCCGCTACTATTGCAGTTAATAATGCCCCCCTTTTTTAAAAGAGAGCCTTCTATTTAGATGGCTTGGTGGCTCGTATGCCAAGTGGAAAATCGAAAATAATAATAACAAGCACCACCGGATAATTGACTGCATAATGGATTTGAATAATAAGCAGTAGGATGCAGTGCAAGCAAGCAAGCAAGGGTGTGCAACAAAACACTCTCATTGTAGTGCGAAGACATGATCAATGAACGCATTTTAAAAAATTTATTGCATTTTGAAATAATTTTTTTGTTATTATTGTTATTGTTTAGTATTGTTGTTGTTGTTATTGTTGTTGTTGTTATTGTTGTTGTTATTGCTTTTTAATAAACTAACTCCAAGTAATTTCCATCAAACGTTTAATAATCGTTGGCAAACGAAACAATGCAAGGTTAATCTTACATGAAGTGCACAATCTTATAAGTTGAGTTGAACTTTGTTTAACCCTCAGCTCTAGCAAAGTAAAGATTTTATCATTTAAGCAGCACATTGTTCTTAAGGGTCAAATGGGAAAGGCCAGTCCAAACATGTATGTATGTTGTATGTTGTTGATAACCAATGGCTTACAAACGGAACTGGATGTGAGACCTATTGAGATAAACTGGCTCTGGCCGGGTCATGTATATAACCTAACCAGGTCAGCCTATTTCAGGCGGAAATTTTTTCTATTGATCTGCACGTATGGTTGAAACTAGGGTCCCACCCTACCTCCTTTAAACTTAATATGTGTGAACAGTCAAGCAGCAACCAAAGCGCTGGGGTAATACCTCGTCAAATCAAAGGACGTCAGGAGGATGGCGAAGGACGTCAGGAGAATGGCACAGGACGTCAGGCATGGACTTTCAACACCGAATACGTCCACACAACACCCACCTCTATTGAGTTCCGGACCAATGTGGAACATGAAAGGGCGGACAAACTGGCGCGGAAGGGATTGAAGATATCTAAGGAGGAGACGATAGGGGGATATATGAGCACCTACAAGAATACTTTTTCAAATTGGAGAAAGCAGCATAGAATTCAACAAACCGTAGGTGGTCCAACGTACCTGGTTGCCGACTTTCAAAACTGCTATGCCCAGTAGTGCACAGCAAGAAAACCAGGGAAGTACTTGAGTTCGATAAGAAAACGGGGTTCGCACTTTAACAGGAATTTCAATGGGACCCTGCACTTCAAAACAGATGTCATCGGTTTTTGGGAGACCAAAGGTTTGAAGATCGGGGCATGGTAGAGAACGTGCCACTAAGGGAACTACCCGATTTCTCACGGAGCTGGGATATAACTCGCGAATAATGATCGACCTTTTGACTGGGAATTATAGACTCAAAGAGCACTTGTTAAAGACAGGCATCGCTCAAAGTCCGATAGGTGGATTTTGTGATGAGGGGAATGAATCATTAAAGCACAAAATCGGAGACTGTTGTTCTAATGTAAAGTACAGTGTCTTAACAGAGAGACATAATTGGGATCAAATAACTACTACTTCACCGCGCATGATTTTATTTTTCTCAAAAGAATTGTGTACCGTAGAATTATATTCCATACATACGATACAACGATACAACGATACAACGATATAAGATACAACGATACAACGATACAACGATACAAACGATACAACGATACAACGATACAACGAATACAACGATACAACGATACAACGATACAACGGTACAACGATACAACGATACAACGATACAACAATACAACGATACAACATACAACGATACAACGATAAACAATACAACGATACAACGATACAACGATACAACGATACAACAATACAAAACAATACAACAATACAATGCAATAATCGTGTTTCGTTGTATCGTTGTATTGTTGTATCGTTGTTTATCACCGTCACCGAAGGCAGCATGAGCAACCCACACTTCCCGTGTGGAAAGTTCGTTACATTACCGTCACCGAAGACAGCTTCAACAATCCACATTTTCCGTGTGGTAGTGTAAGTTTTGTATTTTCTTTCGAAAACAGTCACTGGTACCGGGTGAGTCTGTTCCAGAACTTAAGTCTCATTTCTCCGTTCCGGCAGCCACGTTTTGGAGGAAGATATCTAATGCTTGTAAAGAAAAGGTGACCTGGTAATATAGTTGCCATCCATCATTGTTTAGAAATATAAAATTTATTTCGTTGCAGTATTGAGTAAAGTGGTAAGGAACTTTGCTTTTTAACTGCAACTGCTATACTTTCTCGATAGCTTATGCTGCCTTATATTAATATGATGTTGATGTTATCGTTTTTAAGGTATCTGGGGGTCTTCATGGATGCATTATGTTTTTCAGTTTCAAAACTTTTTTCCTCTTCTCACCGGACGAATTTGGTCATTGCTTGTAATGAGTAATTAAGATTTGTTAGTTGTTGCCTTGATGCTGCCATAGACTCCATTTCAGTAAAGTTATCGATAACAAAAAAAAAAAAAAAAAAAAAAAGAACTCAAATAATACTGGCAATAATAATGTTACCTCTCATATGGCAAGAGAAACATTTTAAATTTTACAATTTTATGATCTCTATGATTATGGTGAACAATTTTTTCTGGTCTTCTGTCTTTAGTTTGCCTTCCTCTGCTCTCTCTCTCTCTCTCTCTCTGGATATTGGATGGTAATTGTTAATATTTTCCTGTGTAGTGGACATTGTTGTTTCGTACCTTAATTAATTAAATACCAGAATGAATGCAAATAAAGAAGAAGAAGAAGCAGAAGCAGAAGAAGAAATGCTTTAAACATTGTCTTTCGACATTACGTTTGTAATAACGAATGCTGAGGCTGAGACTGAGACTGAGTGCTGTGTGCTGTGGTCCACTACTAGTGTTTGTTACATTTGTCGACGACGACAATGACGATGACCATGATGATAATGATGATGGCAGGCCTAAGATGAAGCACTATATAATATTAATGAATATGGCGCCGCTAATCCTGGATATTTTTTTAAAGTTTTTTTTTTTCATTCGTTCGTTTTGTTTTTGGCTTTAACTTTTAGTTGGCCATGCAAAAATATTTTCTTCAGAGATGCATTCTATAAAAACTAATACGATTTGACTTGATTTCTTCCTTTTCAAATAAGAATGCATACGAATATGAATACGAGAGAAAGAGGAAAAAAGGAAAGGAAAATTAAAGATTCACATCTTGGCAATGGTCACGTTTATGTTGTTCTCCCCCTGTCCTGTCTCTTTGTTTATTATTTTATTTTATGCTTAAAAGAGTTTATAATTATTACAAATATAAATAATTTCTATATGGTTTGTTGGAGATTTCATCAGTCCGGACAACAAATGTGCAGTTTTAAGGGGAGCTCTGATCGTACTTTTGGTTACAGAAAGCAATATGCACTCGTATGCATAGTATATGCTGCTGAAAGACGGAAGAATGAAACAGAAATGATGATGACAACGACAGGTGTATTCGTTTGAATAATATTGTATTGTGCAGAGCCTGGTATAGTTGTTTTAACACGACCTAAGTTTACCCTATCCTTTGTAAAGGCAAAGAATGCTTGGGTATATGCATGGCTAAGACCATTGAATTGCTTGTGGAATTTTCTTTTTAAGACTTAAGGTATTAGCCAGATTTGTTTATGGCTAATTTTACTGGAAGTTTGTCATTTAAGTTCGTTTTTCTTTTTCCGAATTGATGATAATGTTGGAAAAAATACGAATTAAAATGTCATTAAATTTATAACTTTAGTGTGTACCGTTTGCTACTGGATTTCGGGGGCTTGGAAAAACTAATGAACATTAATGATGGCCGGGCAGGCAGGCAAACAGCTAAGGTTCACATATTTTTTGATTAAAAGAAAGAAAATTAGAGGAGAGAGATAGAGAGAGAGAGCCAAAGAAAACATTAAATTTGATGGTACGGCATTATCGGCAAATAGTCTAGTGCATGTATCTGCATACGAGTGTAAGTGGCTCATAAACTCATAAACGTTATGATTTCAAGCAGCATTTCAACCGTATTGAGCTTAAAAGCCAATGCCATGCATACATAAATTCTATGGATTTAAAGATTTTCAAGCCACACTTGCTTGCAATGTTTTTTTTTTTTGCAAACATTTCGTTAAAATTTTTTTTGTTTCTTTTTTCGTATGCGGCACGTTGCAAGTTGAGAAAAATAGTTGCTTGAATTTATGGGATTTTTCTTCTCTTTTTTTCTCTCTCTGTATTTAGCGGCATGATAAACGAAATCTTGTTGGTATTTAAAGACACTCATCAACAGTTGGCTCGATTGCTGTTTGCGACGAATGCAAGGGGTGAGGTAAAGACTTCAGCCATTTTTCAGAACAACAGTATTAAGTTGTTAAGATCAATATTATTATAACAAGTAAAATCCATTGAATTTCAGCCACGCCAAACCATACATACAAACATACAAACATGCCACGCAATAATACGTATGCGTCTGGGTTTACGTTTGCATTGAAAGGAGTAGCCAGCTTAGCACAGCACACAACAAGGATTGAGTTGGTGTTGTTTGCGTGCTGCTGCATTAAACGTAAACGCATTGGCAAGCAATGGATGTAAATACGTAAATCGTTGCCTTACTAAATGTGTCACGTTTGTCTGAATTGCCTACCTGCCTGCCTGCCTGCCTGCCTGCCTCTTCGCTAATCATTACGTGCCTGTATTTGCAGGCAGCAATAAGCGATTAAAACAGTACAATTTGCCATAACACACACACAAGGGGCATGAGGAGGGCAAGGCAGGAAACAACAAATCACAATTTGCAATTTAATTGCAATTGCGGTCATACAGTTTTTTCGTTGAGATTCCCACCTAATTGGCAACGATATCACCATCATTCAATACAAAAATATCGAAAATCAACATTAAATGCCTGCTTTTTTTTTTTGTAAATATTTCACTAATTGGATTGCTCTTTGAACACTTAATTTCTTTATTGTGTCAATGCCTCCAATACTTACTTACCCGGGTAATCGTTTCATTTTTATTTCAGTAAAAAAAAATAATCGAAAATAATTTTGAAAATGATTTATTTTTCTTTGGAGTTCATTTGTTTAGTTAATCGCCGCTTGTTTCTAATTTTTCTTCTTTATGCATCCACAACAACAGCAACAACAACGACTTGTTAGCCAAAAATTTTTAAAGTACTTGCCTTGTCTCGTCTCCTATTGCAAGTCAAGCCTAAGCCTGCTGTTCAGTTAATAAAAATGGAAGGAAAAGGAATGAATTTTATTTTGTTGTTTTTTCTTATTGTTATTGTTGTTTTTATTGTTGTTAGGTCTTTTTGATATCATGCTGTTTGCCAAATTGTTTTATTTTTGTTTTGTTTATTTATTTGCATTTTTTTTTGTTCATTTTTACATGGCATTCTGATAAGAATCAACAACATTTTTTTGACTCACTTCTAGTTTACACTGAACATACTGCACAGTGTTTATGTGTTCATTGCAAGACTCTTGCAATGTAATCAATAAAGAGTACAATTTTATGCTTCCAATTGGGGTTTTTTCGTGCTATTCGAGCTTACCAAATAATATTCCATCGGAATTGTGAAAAAATAACGTGCCAGCACTTTTGCAGACTTCTAACTTCGCTTATAGCAAAGCTTGACGAAGTGCTGAGTTACTTTTAGAATGGCAAAGGTGCTGGAATAGTTATAAACGCCATATGTATTGACCTAGCACTCTGTACATAATTATACTCCATCAAAATAAGTTTGATTTCATAGGGAATCGCTCCTGTGTTGACCTTAATATCACAGTAAGAACAGTTTCAGAGAATTATTGTGAGTTTCTAATCTAAATTTCTTAGTTGATGTTTATCGATTTCATAAAAGTCTTCGACAATATCAGTATCAGGGTTTGTGGTACAGCAGATAACAACAACAACCCAGGCAGTATGAGAATTACAAAGCTAGTGCTGAAAAGCTTTTTGAAAAGTGTGTTAGTAACGTGAAGGCTACATTCGTTGTTCTTCAATCTACTTTGAGATCTAGGCCAACATCTGTGAAGCTATATGTACACAACTCAAATGTTCAATTGTGTTCGGCTTGCGAAATCTGGAAACCCACAAACCTACAAAATTCGACACATGTTAGGTCTGTTCTAGATATCGAAAAGTGGCTCAGAACAGACGCTTCAGCGTAAAGTATAGAAGGCGTGGTGTGATTGAAGTGCTTGACAAGCATGATCAATCAAGATCAATCAAACCAAAACGCTACGCTCATTTTTGAGGCTCCAATGTGTATCCACCTAAAGACGTCTGATCTCTTAAACTGCACAAATAGTATCAATCAGACAATACTAGACAAGGACAGAGGTATGATAGTTTCTTCCTTGTCTTCGGCATTTTGGTCCCTTAATCCAAAGGTTATAAGAAAAGTTACTTAAGCAAGACGATTTCAATTTAAGAATGTTTCTTTTAAGCTTTAAGAAACTTTCGATAACTTTTCGATAATTTTTAGATAACGTTTCGATAATATTTCGATTTTTATTTTCTTAAGAATTTTTGTTTTCTTAGTCTTTCACAAAATATAAGCAAAGCACTGTGTTTGTGTTACATTATCTGTCCCCTTTATTTATTGCACTTGCCTAAGAAATTTTTGTATTCGTCAGAGATTTATTTGATCGAAATCTTGCCATGAAATCTGTTTCGATAAGGAAATCTATTTAAAGTGTTGCCTTGTTGTGTGTGTCACTTATGAAGTTACGTTTAATTAAAGTTAATTATGGGCTTAAGAAGTATTGTGTCACAAGCAATATACTGTAATGCCTATGGCGATAACTATTATATCACAGCACTGCTTATCGATTGATTTATTAATAAAATTTTTTTCTTTTTCTTCTTTCTTTTTAGGTGAGTGTTTTGTGTTTAGAGACATAGATTTCTTATCGTGTGTACAACAAACCCGTAAACTAAAAAACAAAAACAAAACAAAAAAAAAAAGGTGGCCAACATAGTTTGCACAAATTATTTCAAATGACAGGAGTCCGAAATGGTAAGTTTAGTTGGTGGTTTAAAAAAATATTATTTTTCCCGTCCTTTATCGTTATTAATGAGAGAAGAAGAGCAAAGATTTACTGCTCGTTTACACAGATTCGTTTTTTTCCAATAATTTTCAAATTATCAGTTGCATGACAGAAATTTTACCGTAATGATGGCTGTTTTCTTTTTTTGATTGGGTTGTTTAATGGCTTTCCCATTTCGGGGCCCCGCAGTCAATTTAATGCCACCATTTTTGACACAATTTAAATAGCAAACATTGTATTTGCAATGGCAATGGCAATTTTTTACGTATAGGCAGACAGATCATGCCAGCCACTCTTATTTGCGAATAAGAGTCGCTTCACTCTTGTTGTCTTTGTTTCTTCGTTCAATATTTCCTTTAATTTTGCGAATACCAAATAGATGTGTGAAGATTCTTTGTTGTTTTTTGTAAGTGTTTGTTGTTGTTGTTTCTTATTGTTGCGCTCTATAATTAAATAACGACTTCTGACGATTTAATTCCTGGGTAATAACGTTTCTACTTAACACTTTTCCCCCTTTTCAATCGTAACTAACGTAAGAGATGCGTAACAATGTGTTTCAATGTGGTTTTTTGTTAATTTTCTTTTCCCAAAAGAAAACCTTAAATGGACCAAAATTAGTTAAATGCAGGTAAAAGAGGGAAAAAAGCATTCTATGGCCCGCAAAGTCATTGCTCCGGGGTGATATGACGTCAAACTTGTCATTAAAGGCATACCCAATTGAAAACTTGCTTTGTTCTACGTTCCTATGGTTTAAAAATTGTATTCGTCCGCAACCGTCTTGCATTACTTCAACATGTGATTTACTAAAGAATCATGTACTATTTCTCTGTCCTATTTCCAGTAATTTCAGGCTACCAGCTTTCTGTTTCTCCATTCTCCTGAAGCATTTGCGCCCGAGTTTGAGGAACTTATCGACATCAGGAATCTACTTGGTGTCCTCTAGTCTTTTGCGTGTCTGTTCCATCTTGCTCACCTCAAGTTCCATCTCCAAGTCTTTTTGATTACCTTTTGGGTTCGTGCTCGTCCACTAATATCCCTATTCTTAATTGTAGGTAATATGAAGTAGATAATCGATATCTGTTGTTCGTGACAGTTATCCCATATTACCTCAGATTTCCTGAATTTGACCTTCTAATCTTATTTTCCAATCCATATTTGCAGTCATTCTTCTGTGAGATTTGTCTTCCTGCATCGTTGTTCTTTCTTTTACTAGTTTAGCAGGCATTTAGCCTACTGGTGCAGGTTCTAGAATTACCAGATTGCCATCAGTCGTTGCCTAGAAACAGTACCTTTTGTGAAAATCTATTGAGTTGTTGTGATGAGTATTTTCGCTCTTTGAGTTCTTTTTTTTTCTCAAGAGGTGACTGCCTGGCCTTTGTCTTGGGCGTTCTTTGATGATGCAATTCTGTCTCTTCTTTCTTTGGCTTCAGAGGTCAGAAGCTTTCCTGAATGGCATTTTTTAAAGGCATTGCAGTTTCTTAAAAGTCTTTAGAGAAACACGATAAAAATGTATTCCGGCTCAGACGAAATTGTCCGGATTATGTACAACAAACTAAAGTTGTCCTTAGTATTTCAATTTTGTGTCAAATCTCTTATTCCAAGCTACGTGAGGAGCAGAAGTTCTGGTAGAGCATAGAAGAATTTATGTTTTATGGTTCGCTAATTGCAAGCCATGTTTACCTAACCACAACCTTGTTTTCATCATAATTTTCCTCAATTTCTGTTAAAAATTGTTTGTAGTTCTTCATGATCTCCGTCGATCTCTATGGCTCTATTTGCAGGGATATTAAATGACCTCGTATTACATTCTGGTCCTTAGTATGTTTTGGTTTTACTTGTAATTTCGGTTGTAAGATTAACCGCATGTCCCTACGAAGAACAAATCTTGTGGTATTTTTAGTTTTCATATTCCTTCGTAGTTGATGTTGCACAGATCTGGATGCCGTACATGTCTTTGTACTGCTTCGGAAGCCAATTGTATTGTTCGTTAACTCTTCTGAGCTTAAGATGGGCTTATCTTAGCTTAAGATGGGCTTCCTATTCTAGGGGTAGCCTTACCTTTGAATGAACAAATATTACGAGACACAGAAACTTTCCTTTGGTGATTTCCAGACGTCTGTCCACTGTACTGCTTCGGAAGCCACTTGTAATGTTCGTTAACCCTTAGCTAACCTTTCTATGAGCTTTCTTACTCTAGCATAGCCCTATCTTTGATTGAACAAATATTAGGCGACACAAAAACATTCCGTTAGTGATTTCAAGACGTCTGTCCATATATGTCAATCAGCTACTGTAGCAAGAAGGACTAATGGCTCGCAGAAATGGTTGTATTTTGTTTTTGTTTCACTATTTCTATAACGCCGTCTAAAATCAAAATAGTGGACTTAGCTGGTCTAAATCCATTAGGTATGCAAGGATAAATGGATGTGGTTGTTTGAAGGAAGCATGAGCATGAAATGATTTCAACGTTGAACTCAAATCCTTTTCCCCTGAGCCATTTCTTTGAAAACAAGAATCTAGGCTTAAACTGAAGAAAAAAAGCTGATAAGGTAGCAATTCGTTCCTAATATATGGACTTTTGCCCTCTTGGCATAAAATTCTATTCGTATTTCCCGTCAATCATACGGTAGTCGGTTAGAAATGATTGTCAATCACAAATTAAATAACTCAACTTCAGTTCAATTTTTGTCAGAAATCAATTGATAGATCCCTGTTGACAGGGTAGGTATTGCATTCGATTTAAATATGATGTTTCCATAAGTAATTTCTACTCGTTGTTGTTGTAGTTGTTGTGGATATGAAGTGATTTTAGTTTTGAATGAAAATATTCTTCGGGAATTTTTTTATTTTATTT
>QOCX01003232.1:0-18280 GCA_005959815.1 Sarcophaga bullata
CAATATATTTAAACACAAAATTCAAACGTATTTAATTTAATAATTTGCATTTTGAAATCGAGAAAAAAAACGTATCTAAACACACATTGACAGCCAGTCAGATCGGAATCTCTAGATTAAGGAGTGAGCAGAAAAAATTCGAATCAAGGAAAATGTTAAAAAGTCAAAACAATTTTAATTTCTCACACAACAATTATAAGAAGGACGTGAGGGAAAAAAAATAAATGCAAATAATTAGTGATCTGCACAGTCACCAGATTCTCAGGTCCAATAGCGACATGTGTGGTGGTAGCTCTGGCTACACATTTATGGTTGAAAATTTTTTAAACAAAAATTCCCACGCAAACAAAATAGAAATGTTTCGAAAATAAACTTGCATATGCAAGTTTAATTTTATTTATTTTATACATTGTTGTTGTTGTTGTTGTTGTTGTTGTTTTTATTTATTTTATAACAAATGTATTGAATTGTTTAAATTCATTTCGAAAAAACAATTGATAGCCAATGCGAGTAGTAGTATGGCAGTAGTCGTATTTAGAATATAGTTTTTGCTGAATCATTAGAAACTTTTCTTTGGATTTCGTTGTGGACTTGGAAAAATTTTCTACAATTTTTATCACAAAAAATAATTAAATTTTATCAGGTTCGAAAATGAAATTCTATATGCGTTGCTATTCATAATATTTGTTGTTGTTAATTGAATGAAAATTAAAATTAAAAAAGAAATTTAAATTCCCCCTCACGTTCTCTCCCTCTCCCTCTGTCCCTCTCTCTCCCTTTAACGCATTTTGTTGTTAGAAATTCTAGAATAATTAAATTGCAACGTACAGAGCGAGTCAAAGGCTTCTAAGCCTGTATTAGCAGCACCTGTAGCTAGCAGCCTGTAGTTATGGTAACTTTATATTTTAAATTACAACAACAACAACAGCAAATATGTATGGATGTGTATATGAATATTAGAATTTAATAACAATGACTGGCTCTATGTAACTTAAATTGTTCAAATAAATTATTCAGAATTGAACAAACAAAAAATTGAAATTTTCCGGAAATTTTTTTCAAAATAAGTGACTCGTTGCAGTGACACCATGAACCTCTTCATTATAATTCTCATTTGGTTCCAATAATTTACATTCCCTTAAAAGAGAACTGTTACTCTGGAATTCCATATTCTGGTTTTTAACTTCTTTAATTAAGGTTTTCCATCTGTAGGGCTTTTGTTCCGCTCTGGGGGAGAGGAGTCCATGCACGACATGGACGTTGTGCAGCTTATTTATATCCAGATGCTGCGTTCGCTCGCTCATCATGCTTCGCCTAAATGGGTATTTAATAAAGGAATTATAAGGTGCCGCAATCTAGTAGTTTTATTAGACATGAGACCACATTTCCAATCCCAGGTCAGACATCTCCAACAGATTTCTTCGACCACTTGTTCTCAACAGATTTCTGGCAATAATTCTGTGAGTGACATAAAATTTCCGAAGTTTCTCAAAAATCTGTTGAGAAAATCGACTTTAAACTGTAGATCCCGCCACTCATGTATAAAATTATAACACACAACCTAAGTGATGAGACACTAGATCGTAATCCAGACTGAAGGGATATAATGGCCACTTATGTATGTAAACGTAAACGTGTATATCTTCCTAGGGTGACACACAGATAATTTCCCTTAAAGCAGGCATAGAACTGTTACCCAGAATTTCCCTATCCTGGTTTTTAAGAATTTCTATCTGCTTTGTTCTCCTCTGGTAGTGTGCACTACTAGGTTGATACATTGATATCCAAATTTAGAATTCAAACCAAAGTATTGAACGGCGAATATCTCAATTACTTCTTGGTGTGCAGCACGTTAATATCCAGCGCTTATTTTGGCTCTCTCATGTCGTTTGGGTAGAAAAGGATTGTCCGGTGAGATGGGTATTTAAAGCGAACATTAGTGGAAGTCCTCCTAGAGAGCGACCCTGTTTGCGTTTAGAAGGACGAAATCGCGGAAAACCTGTCATCGATTGGTGTGACCAACTCTCGAGAGAGCGTTAGAAGCAAAGGTGGCTAGAAGGATGCGTTAAGGCAGAACGAAATCCGAAAGTATGTAAGTAAGTAAGTAGTGCCCTTGTCTAGCAGATAGTGTGTAGCTACCATCTTAAAAAGGAAATTAAAAGCAAAATGTTCAGTCGTCTAGCTCTAAGGGCAGATAGACGTGCTGGCATATCTTTTTTTCTTACTCCGAGTTACAACTTCTTGAGAAATTACTCGAGTCAGCGCCTAACTGACTTGCAACTTCTGCAGAAAATACAAGAAGGGGCGCCTAACTTTCTGGTAATACAAGGCAGTGCTTTGTGAATACCTCAGTCTACTTATCCTTCGGTAATACAGATGCTCTCTTTTGTTCCGTAAGTGTTAGTCAGAAAATGGAAGATTTTTAGTCTAATGGTGACCAAAGAGAGCCTCCATGTGCAAAGGTCGCATATGGGTTTTAAAGTGAGCCGATTACTTACACTCTAAATACTTCTGCAGAATAAAGGCCTGCCTGGATGTAATTTTATGACGTGGACAATAATTAAGCAGAGCAGATGCTTGGAATCTGTACAGCATTCATACATCAAATAGTAGCCAGGGTGTAATGCTACTGATACCGAACAACATTCTGAAGTTTGTCAGGACAATAGGAGATACATCGTATGTGTGGCAATACGCTGGCGCCTACAACCCTTTAGTCAGGACCGCAACCCATGCTGTGTGTTTTAACTTTATCAATGAGAGGGCCGTGGCGGGACCTACAGCTTGCAAGAAAGCTGAAGGATATGTCTGTAATGGTTTAGCAAAAGGGATTTAAGGTTTGTAAATTGCTTTGAAATTAGTATCTAAGGTTGGAAAGCAACGGCGGGACCAACAGATCGATCGACAGATTTTTAAGAAACTTTAAATGGCAATTTTATTTCAACTCTCAGAATTTCTGTCCGAAGTATAATGAAATAAAGTGGACGAAGATGATACTTTTTTTCATATTTGGAGATGATTCGGCTGGGATCTGAACCTCAAACTCTTGTCTAATAAACCAACACACTATATCTACTAGACTATGATGACTTTTGCAGCATATAACACAAGAAACACTGCACAAGGGGTAGTAGATGTATGAGAGAGATGAAATGGAAATTAAATGTAAACATATTAGGGGACAGGTTCACAGTATAATGTACAACATTTGACTGTAATTACCATGTAAAGCAGGAAATAAAGTAAATTTTACTGTGTGCATATATGCAAATAAGCATGTGATATATGTAAAGTGACTAGTTTTTTTGTATCAAATTTGTATCAAATATTTGATTTAAATTGTTTAGTAAGTAGCGGAAATCAAAGTCTCTTTATAAATGTCATGCATGCTGGCTGTTCATGCATGTTGTGGCTTTAAAAGGCAACATTTTATTGCAAATGAAAAATAAAACAAACGTATTACAGGGTAATTAATTAGTAACAGCTATACCAGGTAGGCTGCTGATTGATATCAAAACTTTAAACAAATTTTAAGCTCAACTTGATTCTCTCTCTCTCTCTCTCTCTGAATATTTGCTTGAACTGGCGAGTTTATTTATAGAATCGTTCAGAAAGCAAATCCAAATTTAAAAAAAAGTAACAGGAAATAAAATGTTTACCTCCCAAAAGCCATTAATAAGTCAGTGAGCGCCCGTAAAAAAAAAACTGAAAAAAAGAGCCGAAAAAAGATCAAAAAAAAGATCCAAAAAATCAGAAGAAAAAAATTTCAAGTAAATTTGGCCATAACTTATGGGAGTTTTTATGCGATTGAAAACTCGCTTGCAATGTTTAAATTTTTATTTTTATATTTGTTTTGTTGGTGTTGTTGTTGTTGTTTTACAATATTTAACTCTTATTTTTTGGCAATAATTTTATTAAAAAAAAAAATCAAAAAAAAAATTTTTGTTGCTTTCGTTATAAATTTCATGCACAATTCCTTTCTTCGCTTTTTCTTGTTCTTGTTGTTTTTGTTTTATTTCGTTTCATTCGTTATCGATTTTTGTTGTTGTTTTTATTTTATTTTTCATGGATTTCTGGTAATTTTTGTGAGATTTCATTGCCTGCCTGCTTTTAATTTTTGTTGTTTTTTCTGGCTTTTATTTTTCCTTTTTGGACTCTTTCGTTTTCAGTTCAGTTTTTTTGTTGTTGTTTTTGCAAAACGTTTTAAGCTTTAACTTTTTTATTTTTTATTTTTGTTTTTATTTTAAATTGTAAGCAATTCACATTAAAAAAAATCAAAATCGAAACAGAAAAATTTTAAATGAAAGACAAAAATCATAGCAATTGCTTTGCTTATAGCAGCAGCAGCAGCAAGTTTGTTTGATGTTGCCACAACCAAACGCTGCTACAACTGCAACCACTCATAACAAAGTATGTAACACTAAGGCCTAGATTTACAAATCCAATCTTAACAAAAACTTGTGTGTTATTGTGCCAGATCTGCCTCTTAACTTTACGATACCTGAACCTTCTAGTCGCCATTGTTTAGAAGGTAGTGTGTTGGCCTATAAGACAAGAGAACGTTGTTCAAACCCAAGATCAAACATCTCGAACATATGGAAAAATATTTCTTCAATGACTTCTTCTCAGCAGATTTGTGGCAAAAACTCTGTGACTAAATAAAATTGCCATGAGAATATTCTCAAAATACCAAAATCTGTCGTTCGAAGTCGGCTGTAAACTGTAAGTCCCGCCTCACATGACGGTAATCCTTTAATGTGGGTAATAAATATTCCGAACAGATATTTGGCATCTGTACAGCATTAATGCTTTAAACACTAGCCAGGAAGTAATGCTTACTGTTATCGAACATCATTCCAAAATTCTTCAGGGCAACAGGCACCTACAACCTTTTAGCCAGGACCACAACCCATGTTGTGTGTCTTAATTTTATCCATGAGTGGCGGGACTTACAGTTTAATGATGACATTGATCGACAGATTTGAGAAACTTTTCATAGCAAATTTCTATTTACTCTCAGATATTTTGTCAGAAGACTGTTTAGATGTCTCAGCTGAGATATAAACAGGAGCTGTGGCATGTTACAAAGCAGAAGTATGAGAAAAAAAAATATTTCTGTTGACGACTCTCTCGTATCTGTTTACAGGCAAAAGTTCTGTGATTATCTAACCGCCAGGGGAAAGGTTCAGCAAATCTGTCGGATTTTATTGATAAAAAACTGTGGGTTTTGTTACTCACTGTCTTAGTTGGCCTTTGCTACTCTTTAGTCTGGATTACAATCTAGCTTCTCACATCACTTATGTTGAGTGTGTTAATTTTATACATGAGACCTACAGTTTCAAGTCGAATCCGAATGACGGATTTAAAAATACTTTCCATTGCAATTTTATTTACTTGCAGAGTTCTTGACAGAAGACTGCTGAGAGTAAATAGCCGACAGAAATGTTTTTTTCGTTTTGTTGGAGTGTGTCGAACAGGGGATTTGAACCGTGGCCTCACGTCTAATAAGCCAACACACAACTTACTAAACTATGGCGACTTGTGATACTCTTTGGATGAAATGAACACACACAACATTGGTGTTTGAAGAAGCTAGGTTGTAATCCTGACTAAAGGGTGGTTGTGGCCCATAATATTTAAATCGTTTGGGATTATTTTTTCGATGAAAGAGGGCCCACAAGGCAACTTATTGCAAACATGAGTTAAGTTTTTGCAAAACTTTCCTGTTTTCATCACAAAAAAAAGGGAAAAAAAATTAAGGAGACTTGCAAGAAGGCTGAAGGATATTCCCTCAATGGTTTAGAAGAAATAGTTCAAGCATTGTAAATTGCTTTGAAGTGTGCAGACGGCCTACTAAGGAAGCAATAAATAATCCGTAGGATATTATTTTTTTTAATTCTCCATAAGAAGCCATAAAATTGCCGACATTGATGCTCGTGGTTATTTATGTGGTTAGTGGCCTCAAAACCATTTTCTTGGTTTACACCCATGTAAACAATGTTCGGCTTTTACTGTTTACTTCTCTAGCGTAATTACTTGTTTCCTGTAAATAACTTTCATTTGTTTTAACCTAAATTTAGCAGTTGTCTCATGCAAAATTGCTTAGTCATCATGAAAATTATTCGCTAAAAATTGCAATTTTCCTCTCTGGGTTTGAATGGTAAAAAGTGAATTTCGTGTAGAAAATTTGCATTGAAAACGTAAAGAAAGAAAGAAAAAAAAATAATTTTTTTTCTTTGGTGGCAGCTACAGCTACTGCTACTGCTACAGATGACGGTGATGACGATGATGATGATGATGATGGTGATGGTGATGGTGATGGTAATGACGACGCTGGTTAAATGCTTGTAAGACTTTTGGTTACTCCATTCGGTATTGTAAACAACAAGATGAGGACACAAATACCAACGAGTGTGAGTGGTGCGGTTAGAGGTGTAGAGTTCAAGAGTATATGACGGAGAGTCGAATATCTTTTTGAATACTTTCACTTTCTTTTATGAACACACACAGCTTTTATTTTGAATGATTTTTGACGTTTTTTTGTTTTTGTTGTTTTTATTTCTTTCAAAAGAAATACAACAAAGAAATACAAGAAAGAAGTTAAAAAGAGGTAACGAAATGTAAAACGAGTTTAATAAGCAAAACCAGCACTAACCAATCAGATTCGAAATTACGAGCATAAAAAATAAAATTGAAATGAAATTAAACAAATGAAATAAAAATAAATTGGTTGTAATAAATATTTTTCAAGCTAATTTTCAAAACATATATTGTATTTAAATGCCACACCACACACCACTCAAACATTTTACTGAAGATTTGATTTTTAATGCTTCTGTAGCTACTCTTGCGGCAAATTTATATTTGCCTTTCCTCCTGCAAGTGGCAGGCAGGCAAGTTTTTCAGGCCTGTTTTCCTCTGTTTTCCTTTTCCTAATTGAAAATTTTCTTTTATTGCCAACAAATTTCTTGAAAACAATTTTTTTTTAATTTTTTCAAATCAATTCCAAACATAATGTAATGCACGCTGTCACTCATTTGTTATGCAAATAATGCTGATGTCTTTTGGAAAAAAAAAATTTTTGAAAAAATCATAAAAAAAATTAATATTTTTTCGTTTATTTTTCGTTTATTTTTTGTTTATTTTTTGTGTTATTTTTACCCTGAACTTGAACTAAAACTTTAAGTGAAATTTGTTTGCTTTTACTCAAAAACCATTTCACAAAACTTATGCTGCTGAGTAGGAAATAAAAAAATTTCGTCTTTTTGTTTAGCCCCCTCTCCCCCCCCAAATATTGTTTAATAAATAATTTCATTTGCCCTTCCTTTGCTTTTTATTTTACATATGAAGGCGTATAAAAAAAATTTCTCTATGATATCATCGCATCACATGCTAATTTAAACCCAAATAAGGCCACATCATATCATTGGCGAAAATATTGTCAAGAGAAGAGAAATTTCACAGAATCTTATGCAATCGAAGCCAATAAAAATATCTTAAAAAAAATTAAGCAAACATTTCTGTTATCTAAGACTACAGTCGTAAAATTCCATCTATTTTAGGGTCTCTATTAAAGGCTTGTGCACAAGTATCGAGGCTACTGACAAGTCTTCTCTCAGCCTTCAAACGTTAGCAACATTTAGTTTCAACAACAATTTCGTATAACTTTTTAAAAACAAAACATAACATCAAGATTTTAGTACAATTCTTGAAATATCGGATCATACATTAAGCGTTGCCTATTTTTCAATTTAAAGAAAACAAAGTGTGCGTGTGTGAGATAGCAAGGAAAAGTTTTAATTCATTGGAAAGGACAATAACATCGTTTAGATGCCCTCCACCTATTTTCTGGTTGGAGAGTATCCGAAATGATCAATTTTCTATGGCTTCAGGGTATAACTTACATACGGTTCTACAGAATTGGTCATTACAACCCTTTAGTCAGGATAAAAACCTAGCTTCTCACACCATTTATATGGTGTGTGTTCATTTAATACATGAGTGCAATGTCAAGAGTTTTAAGTCGACAATTTTATCTTCACTTTCACAGTTTTTGCCAAAAATTTGCCGAGGGGAAGTCGCCTAAGAAATATTTTTTTGTATTTCGTTTGAGATGTCTGACCTGGGGTTTGAACCATGGCCTCAAGTCTAATAAGCCAACACACTACCTACTAGACTCAAGAGACTTCATTCATTGATACCATGTAAGTAAGGAAAATAACAGAATTTGAATGCCCGCCGCCTCTTCCCTGGTTGGAGAGCTTGCCAAATCACCACTTATCTAAGACTCTGGTGTATAAACCAGGGGGATTTTGATCGCCAGAATGGATTACGTTGATTTGCAAATGCCTGCGACTAAAAAGGACTCCACAATAAAAAGTCCAAAAGAGTTAATTCGCGAGAACTTGGTTCCAGTTTACATCTCCTTCACGTGAGATGACCATGCCCTCAAATCGCTTATAAAGAATGTGACATGAACTGTGACAGATGGCGCTACGCTTTTTGAAATTATATGTCGTTGGCGTTTCACATCATCCAATTGAGGTTAAAAAAATTATTTTACCAAAAACAGCGCCAGTTCAAAATCCACACTGAATTATTCGAAATTTATTGTATGCTCTTGGTTCTCATGTAGATTGGTAGCCTCCCAAATTCAAAATTTCCCTTTGCTCACGTACTTGTTTATCCAGAAAGGGCCCTAAATGCTGAAGAGAATTTTTCGATGAAAATAAATGTCAGTTGCCAACTGCTCTAGAGCACATTTAACAAACACACGTGTTAGTTTATGGTCGTGTACATTCAGTTTCTAGGTCAGTAAAATCCCGTACGGTTATAGGCTCATGACATGCTGCAAAATTCGAAAAGTTGAGGGCTATAGAAGGCAGAGCTCTTGTGTACAATGTGAAAACCGATTGCCTTGAATACTCTTGCTTACATATACGCTCAACTCTGATATTTTTCGTAAAAGACTTGCCTTTCATAGACGCACGGCTGTTGGTTGATAGTTTATTGAAACTGTGCAGTTGAATTTGTCCATGACATTAAGTACAACGATTGGTACAACGATTATGGCAATCATAAAATAGATGAAGCACGCAGTACGTACAGAACGACCATTTCGCTCCATGTTATATCGCCCCATGACGATTTCGTAAAACAGACTGAATAAATGACTACAAAATTTGATAAACGTATTTTCAACAATGTTCGCTAATCAACTGTCAAAGTTCGGAAGCCAATGTTGGAAGTTTTTTTATTTCTTTACGCCCACTGTGTTCGGACCTTATCGTCAACATCCCCTGATTCTACACATTGGACTGCAAAGCGAACTCGATTTTGAATGTTTGATTTGTCCTTCCAAATATCGCTTCCTACTATCTAGAAAGGTTCGGCCCAACTGATACCGATTTAGCTTAGGAAAAGCAATAGAAAAAACAATTTCAATGGAAAAAAGTGTGGAAAATACTGCTCCTATCTTTTTTTAAGGCAAAGATCAAGCTAGATTTTTAATACAAAAAAAAAGTAGGAAATTTAAACAACAACATCTCTCTCTCTCTCTCTTCTCTCTCTCTCTCTCTCTCTCTTCTCTCTCTCTCTCTCTCTCTCTCTCTCTCTCAAGGATCAATTTTATTTTTAATCTTTAATTTCCTTTAAAATTTTAATTTGAAACTTAACTGCCAGCCAGCTAATCATTTTTTAAACTGACTTGCCTGTGCTTTGAAAAGTGCTGACTTTTCTTATGCAAGTAATCTGGTATAAAAAAGCAACAAAAAAAAAACAAAAAAACAAAAACAGAAACAAAACGAAAAATAAAATTTTCTTTAATAACAGATTTCTATCATAAAAAACAACAACAAAAACAAAAGAAAAAAATTATAGAAGAAAAAATTAAATATAGAGAAGGGAGAGAGAGAGAGGTGAGAGAGTGAGAGAAAGAGAGAGAAAGAAAATAAATTTCACTTCATTAAACTCAAAAGATTTGAAAACGTAAAGAAAACAATACAAAATCGACAATAATTACTCGACTTCCAATAACAGAAAAAAGCCAACACACAACAGAAAAAAACGTTAATAAACGCCCCCTTCTGATTTGTTTGTTTTAACAACAAGACCCAGGTCTATATCACGTTAACATAAAAAAAAGCGGATAGGCAAAATAAGGTTTATAGTGGTTTGTGCTGATATTAATAACCGGCACAGAGGAGTTTCAATCGAATTTATGGATTAATAGACGCCTTAGGCTCATAATCATTGTTATTTCAGCAGCTTAACCAATAAGCAATCCATGTTGAAGGCACTTAAAGGCAGGAAACGTAAAACTATGCGGCCAGGAGGACTCAACAAGAGGGTCAAGAGTAAGAACAGTGCATCTCTATATAGAAAGGCTCTAGTGTAACAGCAAAACCCCCTTAGCAGATGGAAATGCTTCGTGGAAGCCATATGCCGTCAAGGTGGCAATAGAAAAAATATATTGCCGTACGCACAGTAGAACGTTAAAGGGTCCCTTTAAATAACCACACACTGCAGGTCAATATTTACAAGACATATTTGTTCAAATTTCGTCAAAGCAGCTAAGTACTACGTGCATTAATGGTCATCACAACTCTTGAGCAAGGATTACGATCTTATATCGTGTGTGTTAATCTCGTATATGAGTGGCAGGACCTACATTCTATTGTCGACTCCTAACAACAGATTTTTGAGAAACTTTTTCGTGGCAATTTTATTCAACCCTCAGAGTTATTGCCAGAAATCTGCTGAAAGACAGTTGGCTAAGAAATATTTTTTTTTATATTTTGTTTTGTTGGACCTGTGGTTCGAACCATGGCCTCATGTCTAATAAGCCAATACACTACCTACTAGTCTACGGCCACTACAGCAGTCTACGTACTAAACAGCTTCATACAAAACCAAAAAATTCGATTTGACAATATATAACCCTGACTTCCATACAAATTATAGTTCCAAAAATAATTGATTAGTCTCCCAGTACTCAGGAATTTGAAGATCTACATAGACATCTACTGAGAAACAATTGGACAAAGTCGAGTGGAATTTCAGTGTACATCTCTGCTACACCCAATATATGCATACATTCACATTATTTTTTACAAACTGTGTACTATTGAAAGTTCTAGAATAATAGGGTTGCCAACTGTCTTTAGCTAGAAAAATGCAATCAGAGAAAATGTCTTGTGTGCATTACGTAATGAATTTTTTGTGTTAAATACTACACTTTGTCATGTGAGAACATGAAAGTAAAGTTTGTTGTTCAGGTTAATCTCTTTGAAGAGTCAGGCGAATTCCGGGACATATTATTGGAAGTGAAATAGAGGCCACTTAGTTTTGAGAACCTTGATATCTGGTGTCTATAATCAGTTTTATTAAACAACATTATTTCCAGCTAAGCAGGTAATTGGTTTACTATAGCATATGCCAATATGATCGCGGGTCCATAGGTCGTTATTTATAAACAAGTCTTCTACGAACACATATTGCGTGTAGTGGTGATAAATATTGCTGATTGTAACCCACTATTCTTTAAGGTAATAAGTGGTCCAATCTTTCTCACTTAATTAGTGATTACAAGCCTTTAGTCAGGACTATAACCTAATTTCGCCTAGCACCCATGTTGTGTGTGTTGATTTTATCCCATGAGTGGAGGGACCTATGACAGACCTTTGCGAAACTTTTCATGGCAATTTTATTTGTTGCCTGAGACTGGTAGAAGAAAGGGACGGAAAGAAATATTTTTTAATTTTTCGTGTTGTTTGAGATGTCTCAGCTGGGTTATGAACCATTGGTTATGGTCAAATAAGCCAACGCATAACCTACTACTCTACGACGACTTCTATGATGTTAATCTGTTTGCAGAACAAGGTATTTATAAGTGTTACAAGATGTAGGGTAGGCGGGTAGAGGTTGCTGCCTATCCAAGAGAGTAGGACACACTTAGGCCACATAGGAACCATTGTGTTACCACCGAAACTACTTGGGGCTCCTCATGAAGCGACTTGATAATGTCAATTAGTGTTAGGTCCTCCAGATCATCCATACAGTTAGCACTTAAGTACCTCTTTCTCCTTTGACAAAGTGCCGGGGCATGTATCCAGCAGGTAAAGGACAGACTCTTTCTCATATATGCAGCTACAGAAAAAATTATTAGAAAGATGTTCAAGACCAATGTCCCTAGCATGCGTGCCCATAATGCAATGCCCCGTAATGACCCCAACAACCATACTAAGCATGCCCCTCTGGATGTAGGGTATTGCAATACAATTTTAATTAAAATTCGAAGAAATTTTTTTCATCATTTGCTGTATTCCTATCCGAATTGCACGGGCTTATTCACCATGCCATTTAATGATGCCATTTGACCATAACAGCCACGCAATAAAATCCAAAAAAAAATTCCAATCAATTGCTGACTTAATGATTAAAACGAAAGTCGCTGCTAAAAGCCCTAGGTACCCTAGGTAATTGCTGCAACAAATTGTTGAAATTTTTCTTCAACACCGCTTAGTCTGTGTTATAGGGTATCGGTTTGATGGCTTTAACCGACAATAATTTTCTTTTATGATTGTGTGTGGTTAAATTTTGAAAGGATGATGGCGATGATGATGATGATGATGATGATGATGACGAGTATAGAAAAAAAAAACAGCAGCAACAAACGCTTTATAACAGACAATAGCAGCTGCAGCAGCTTTTTAAAACTTTAGACAGTAGAAACAGAAACAACAACAACAACAATAATAATAAAAAAAAAAATTGAAGAGCCATATAAACAAAAAGTCAAAACCTATAAAAATTAATGTTAAAAGAAAGTTTTCTGAAGTTTTTGATGTTTTTTTTTTTTTGTTGCTACAGTAGTTGCTGTTACCTACCACAACAACCTTAACAACTTTGAAGATGAAATTAACAATACTAACAGCAACAACAATAGCAACAACATCAATAACAATAACAATAACAATAACAATAACAATAACAACATTAGTTAGTTATTAGCATAAGCTAAACTTTTATTAACTTAACTTGGCTCTGGCTTTGGCTCTCGCTCTAACTCTGGCTCTGGCTCTGGCTCATCCCATTATTATCTTGTCTAAAGGTTGTTAAGGTTGTTAGTGTTGCTATTGTTGTTAATTTCTTTTCAGTAACAATTGTTTTCTACCACCACCAACAATCATAACAACAAATACCACAAAAAAAGATTTTTTCAAACTAAAACAACAACACTTAATGGGTGAGTGTTTCCACAGGGAGGTTATGGTAGTTTTTGACTTTTAAACACAGTTTTTCTTTTGGCTTAAACCGTCAAATAATTTCAGTTTTAATTAGATTCTGCATGACTTTTTTCTTCTACTTTTTTTTTTTTTGTTCAATCTTAACCATGGTTTTGAGGCTGAAGCTGTACTTAAAGGCAGTAAAAAATGATTTTCATTTTCTGCAACTCATATTTCTATGGTTGTTGAAGAGAAATTTTCTGTTGAACAGTGTCAGCATGAATATTAAAAATTGTATGCTTGTAGGATGATTAAAGCCATGTTCATGGTTTACACAAAAACTAACACTGTTAATGTACTGTACATGACGTTTGATGAAATTGATTTCCCTAGAAACGAAGCTGGTGACTTCTTGGTGTTACTCAGTGTAAGATAGTTGAAGCCTCTAAACATTTCCAAAGCTTTTTGGCAAAGTGTGGCATGATAAATTTCTATCGAAACTTATTGCTTTCAGTGCCAGCAGCAGCTTTTACAAATTGCTAATGAGATTTCTCAGAAATCACTTTATACGGGTTATTATGCATGGGAATCCATCTCAAAATCTTAGGCTAAATACATGATAATACATGGCAAGGTTCTGTTCTACATCCAACTTCATGTTCTACTTCTTTACTCTTTAACTTCTCATCATAACTAGTCTTCTGCAG
Organism: Sarcophaga bullata; assembly: GCA_005959815.1. Taxonomy (NCBI): domain Eukaryota; kingdom Metazoa; phylum Arthropoda; class Insecta; order Diptera; family Sarcophagidae; genus Sarcophaga; species Sarcophaga bullata. Next base: position 13,934 of record QOCX01003232.1, read on the forward strand.
TTGAGAGTAATATTTGCCATTCATCGTTTTGTTCAAGCCCTTCGGTGTTTGAGACGAAAACGATTAAATTGTTTAACACACTCTCACCAATTTCCTAACATTGTTTATTGACTCTAAAGAACGCTCTTAATTATATGTCATCTGTTTACGAAGATTCATCACTGGCTATGGGGCGTTTAATCTATGGGGTATATTCGGAGAAATGGAAAGTAGAGAGAGGCAGAACTTTTCTCAATCCAAATGGGTTTGAGGCCCTCTAAGGTTTTGTTAGGTAATTGCAATGAGAAAAGTTTGATGCAACTGCCAGATACAGAACCGAACGGCGTCACATGTCGAATACCTTGTCACATTGGATATTCTCTTGAGGGGTGGTGTTGTGAACTTGCTACCGCGATCCTGAGCTTTGACCTCTTTAGACTTTTTCTTGTGGGTTCTCTTAAGTCATAGACATTCACGAATCAGACACAAACCGCAGTGGACCCTAAACCAACAGAATCATAGCCAAATTTAGTTTGATTTAGGCATCAGAGTAATGGAAAATATGAACATCTCGAATTCACTCCACCTGAGACCCCGTGACGGACATTTCAACAATGTTATATTCTCCATAGGACATCATTAATAGATTTTTTTATAGGAAGTCGCCTTTGTCTAGTAGGTTGTGTGTAGGCCAATTAGACATGGATCCGTGGTTCAAACCCCAGCTCAATTATTTCGAACAAAACAGAATATGAAAAATAAATACGGCGACTTCCCCTCAGCAGTTTTCTGGCAAAAACTACTACTCAAAAATCTGTCTTACGAAGTTGACTTTAAGCTGTAGGTCCCGCCACCATGATAAAACGAGCACACCTAACTTGGGTCGTGTAACAAGCTAAATCGTAATCCTAACTAAATAGTTGTAGTGGCTATTAAAATAAGTATTGACTTGGGCAATATTAATGGGCCTTACTGATGTCAAACAACATCATGCAGTTGATCAGCTAAACAGATCGGGGGAGAATTACGGAGATACCTTATACTGATTGAGGGCAGTATAAATAGATCGTATGGTCTCAGTACTACACGTCACTAGTTTGGGCAACTGACCAAAAAAAGGTGGCCGGGTTCAGTGACTGGCTCTACCAAATATGGTAAAATTTGAGGAACAACGCCAAAATGATCGTTTTTTTAGAATTTTCAAAAATTAAACAGAAATTCCGCTACAAATAATTCACTCAGGCATTCACTCCAAAATCGTAACCTTCTGGCAGGGCAATATCAACAAGATAAACCATAGAAACTCTAGAGAAAGGCATAAAAATATAATTCAATGGACTTAATTAGTCTACCTCTTCAATGTGCCAATTCAACAAGCCAATACTTTTTTACAAAGACTGTTCTTAGTAGGCAACTATATATGGAACCCTATTATTCTAGAATGTTCTTCTCCCTGCTTAAAAGAAACCCGAGTAATGAAAGAAAGCGTGGAAGAGCTTAAAGCTATGGGAATTATACTTGACGACAGTAGTAGACTTCTTAAAGGAAAGAAAACTAGCTTGGTTTACAATACAGGGGATAGGATTTAAACCATCAGATTTAATTTCTGAGACAAAATACTATTTCAACACTCTTTGGTCCCTTGTAGAAATAGAAAAATATCTTTTACCTTCTCATTATTGGTAACGGTAGCGTAAAACGTCCATCACTAACCATTGGTGTTGCACCCGGTATAGGAACCGTCGATATCACGGATGTTAGCAGAGTTGTACCAGCCGGTGGCGGTGGTGGTGGTGGCCCCAATATGGTGGCCGTGGCGCTTTGTGTTGGTGGTGGCGGAGCATGACTGAAGGTTAAAGGAGATCCATTATGATGATGTGGTATACTGCCACTGCCAACCGTTGGTGGAGGCGGTGGCGGCGGTAAAGCACTGTAGGGAGGAGGAAAATGATTGTGTAGAATATCGGGTAGCATGGGTCTTAACATGGCAACATTATGATGACCAGTTTGTTGTAAATGTAAATGGGGTGGATGTAGGATGGGAGGTAAAGGTGGCGTTGGCATTGAATGACGATCCATTAGGCTGGCATGGCGTAAAGGATGCGGAGGATGGGGATGTGAATGATGTGTGGGAGCCACCATTAACGAAGCGGTATGTTGTAAATGGCGACGTTCACGTCTTTCACGGCGTCGTTGTTCGCGATTGTTGGTTGTAGAGTGTGGAATTGGGCCAGTAGAATTGGCCGAGGAGGTTGAGGTTAGAGGTGGTCGACCGGCCGACTGTGATCTTAACTGTACCGATGCAATATCATCTGTTTGACATTCGGTCGAGGTGAAAGTACGCCGACGCGGTGATTGTGCGGGAGTAGAGTCGTTAGAATTTGTAGATTTCTCTACGCGTTCATTCACTTTTATGACATTCACTTGCTTAAGGGGGGAAGTATTTGTTGTTGTGGGGGGAGAATTTTCATCACTGGCATTTAACACTTGAGGCACTGAACTATTTGGAATATTATCACTGACTGCACCGCTAGCGGTGCATATGATCCATTGGATCGTGATTATTATTTAAATTATTTACTGAGGGTGGTGATGACGATGATGTTGATGTGGATTTGAATTTGTTACACTATCTTGTAAATTTGTAATACTTTTGTTGTTGTTGTTGTTGTTGTTATTATTATTACTATTCGAATAATTATGATTATTATTCACGTAATTACAATTTATCACACTAACACCATTCGTTGTTGTATTCACTATGGCCTGATTTAAAAACACTTGCTGTTGCAGATCATTATTATTAGGTTGGCCAGTATTTGTAGCACTTGCAACATCATTATCATCATTATCATCATTATTATTATTATTGATATTATTATTATTATTATTATTGTTGTTGTTGTTGTTATGATTATTATTATTCTTACAACTTGTATTTGTATTAGTATTGGAACAGCTCGTGGTATTATTTGCAATTGAATTTAAATTCTGATTTTGATTCACTTGTATGGTTAAACTGGGCGTACGCTGACAAGGATTCGTTATGGTGGTAAGACTATTTGTTGTTGTTAGAAAAACACTACTGGTACTGGGATTTAATTTTGTTTCACTCACTGCCTTAACAACACCAACAACATGGCGGCTATTAAATTCCGCCGTTGCGGAATTCGACGCGGGCACATTTAAACGCATATTTTCCGTTTCCGTTGCAATATCTTTAAGATTACGACGACGTTGCACGTTTTGTTGGCGTAAATTTTGATTTTCGCGTAATTTTTGCTCACGTATACTTTCACTGGCCCGAAATTCGGCATATAAACGTTCCAATTCGGCTAAACATTTATTTGGCGTTAGATTGTAAGTGTTGCTAATGGTGCTGGTGTTCGAGGTATCATTAGTTTTACGTGTTTCATATGAAAACTTGTTAAAACTATTCGCGTTGTTTGGCGCGCAATCGAACGTATACGATGTGTTTGCCTCGAATGAACGCGTTAAACTGATCGCTGACGATGAATCGTAAAATAAACCGTTTTCCTCCACCATGCTGCTACTGGTGCTGCTAGTGGTGGTGGTGTTGAATACGTTCATTGTTGTTTCTCTATGATCTGTGGTGAGTTGTTGGTTTGGCTGTTCATTTACAGTTTTTGTTTTGCTGTTCATTTTCGTTTGTTCATCGCTCAACTTGTTTTCATTGTTTTCATTTGTTGTTATTGTTAGCAGCAGCTGTTCTTGTTTTTGTTTCTGTTGTTGTTGTTGCTGTTGACTGATAATAAAATTATTATTTTGTTTATTTTCATGTTCTTGGTTTTGTTTTGATTTTATATTCGTTGATTCTTGTAAACGCGCGTGTTGTTGTTGTTGTTGCTGTTGATGAATCAGTATTTCATGAGACTGGTTTGGGGTTTCACCACCATTCATATTATCTGTTGTTAGTGTATCGTTGTTATTATTGTTATAATTATTATTAATGATATGCTCGATGTTAGCAACATTTGTTTCAGCAACATGTTGCGTTGTCTGACAGTGCCTGGAATAAAGAAAAATTATGGTTTTTAATTCAAAAATTCTTAAAAATCTTGCAATAAATAATCATTTTCATTAAAAATACTTGAAGAACTAGTGGATTTATATTTTCTTAATGAATTTCCCAGCAAATAAAATTCCATTTTATGAAACACGCTTGCAAAAGATGGGTTTAAAAGGATAAGTAATGTGTTGCTAGAGTTAGGGAAGAATTTTTCATGAATCCTAGTATAACAGAAATAAACAGGAATTGGGGAAATCTTACATACTTGAGCCAAGACAGAAACGAAATGTATACAGGGTAGGGATAGCCTTGTTATATGGCGGTAGGACGTCAATGTA
>QOCX01003233.1:0-18273 GCA_005959815.1 Sarcophaga bullata
TTTCTAGTACTTTTTTCTGGTACTTTTTTTCTGGTACTTTTATATTTCAATATATAAGGTCATTAGGCTCCTTGTTATTTAAATGTGGCCTGTTCTTAAGAAAAACTTATTTCACGTTGTGAAATGTAGGGGATTACGTACCACCTTCGGAATTAATGCACAATTATGCACGTTTTATTGGCTTTTGTAATCACAAAACGTTTGCTTTTTAAAATTTAGGTTGATGGAGCACGTTTAGTCTCATAAATTATGGTGTAGTAAAGTAAGTAGTAAATAGTCGCCGTAGTTTGTAGTGTGTTGGCTTATTAGACATGAGGCCTCAGTTCAAACCCCCAGGGCAGACATCAAAACGAAAATATGAGAAAAAATTTCTGCGATGACTTGCTCTCAGCAGATTTCTGGCACAAACTCTGTGAAAATTTGCCATGAAAAGTTTTCCAAAAATCTGTCGTTTCTGATTCGACTTTAAGCTTTAAGGTCCCGCCACTCAATGAACTTCGTCATAATTGGGACTGAAGTTTTGAAATTCTCATTTATAGTACGTATGTATGCACAGATTTTAAAATTACTGCCTGCGTTCGTTAGTGTACACGTTTTATTTCATTTTGAATTGTTACTCACAAAGCGATGACACGGTTACTTCAAATAAATCGCCATTTGAAGTATTGAAAGCGGAACCTCACTTGATCCGAAATTGTGGACAAATAACGTAAAAGTATACCTGAACTATGGTACCCTTTGCTTGAGTCTGCTCTGCGCTTTCGCAATGTAAAAAATGAGAGGAAAAGCTCGTTAAATATATGCCTACATCCGCATCCGGGGGTTCTTGAAATGAATTAATTTTTTACATCAAATCTTTGAACCTGTAGCTTGCTAATCATAAACCTTTCTGATCTGTTTAGGTTCAGGTTTAGTCTAGAGGACGTGTACTTGCCATACTTGTATGTCAAGTTGACCCTTTGTACTACGTCCTAAAGGAATGGGAATAATAGAGGAGATAGGGAAAGGAGTGGGAATAATAGAGGAAATAGGGAAAAGAGAGGAAATAGGAAGTAGGGATTCTGATCTGTTAGTGTAACACTGATCGTGCAGTGGAAGTGGACGCATAAAAACAACCCAAGAAGAAAATAATTTCTCGCTATTTCACTTGGCCTATGAACAACTTTGCCTATCTGCAACATACTTTTATCATCCCCAAGCAATGCATTTCATAAGTAAATTAACCTACAGAGTATATGTGCATCAAAAACAACTCATTCTACTATGAGGACTGAGATATGCTATAGTGTTGCTTGACTTTAAATCGGAGTAATAAAGGTGTAGAGTCCTGAATAGGCCGAAAAAGTTTTCAAAAATTTTTTACGAATTTATTAGAGACTTAATGTACTTCTTAATCCAGAAGTTATTTTGACCGCCACCTCTCCTAGAGAGTATAATATCACCAAAGCATATCGTATGGAAGATAACCAGCGTCACCTTTTGCGAAATAGTAGGATTAAATCTCTACTTGCATCACATGAGGGTGTTGTCTCCAGTTACCTAAGGACCTGATACAGTGGACCAATCACCTGCTAAATTGGTAACAATAAATAATAAATAATCCAAAAAAATAATAAGAGTGCAGGGAGAGACGCTTTATCCGATTCCTGTATCTCCATGAAGGAAGAAAAAAGAATTAAAAAAGGATAGGAAGGTTGAACAATTTTTGTTGGAAGTTGAAGTGGATTCTAATCAGAAATGCACGGTTTGTGTGCTACTACAGCCATTGAACTGAAAGTAGGCACCTCTCAACTACAACGTCAACGGAAACGTTTCCAAATGCTTTAATGTTTGTGGATTCAGTCCAACATTTTATTCGCTACAGCGATGTTGCTAGTAGATTGTCTTGTTTCTTAACATATTTTAAATGGGCGGCACAAATTGCGTGTGAAGTTTGTATTTTAGGGACTATGAAAGTGTCCTCTAACCATCCGAAATTTAATCATAGAATCAAAAGGGAAAATTTTGCACGTTTTTTGGGATGTCTAGTCGCTAGTACTTGTTGTCAGATTATTCTCAATACCACCTCCACCACAACATGGATGACAGAGTACAATGAAATGCTCCTGCTTCATCCATACATACACAATCGGTCAATACAACCCTCTAGCCAAGATTACAACCTAGCTTCTCACAGCACTTATGTTGTGCGTGTGTTAATTTTATACATGAGTGCAGGGACCTAAAAAAAAATTTTTTTTCATAGCAATTTTGTTTATTCTCAGAGCTTTTGCCAGAATATGCTGAGACTAAGTAGCTGTTATGGTAATGCGTGACCTGGGGCTTGAACCATGGCCTCTTGTCTAATAAGTCAACACCCTACGTACTACTCTACGCGCGACTTCGGCTGCTTTGGTCTATAAAATGCAGCTAATATTTCTTGAGACTTCTTCATGTTCGGAATATCGATTGTATAGCCTAACGAAAGTCGTCTGATCATCTCAAAAATACACACAATATGTTAAGAAGTTTTTCCTTTTCTATTGAAATTTTTATAAGAAATTTAAAACTTGCTTTTGCCAGTTTGTCATAACAGAGTACTCAACTATCGCTGCTTATAGTTTTTTAATTTCTTTAATGCTTTAAAGCTTATCACTTATCAAGAGTGGCAATAAATTATCACCCGCAATATTTTCACTGATTTAAAATCCATTGTACAATACAATACAATACAATACAATACAACATAATTTTTTATAATTTCTTTAAGTAAAGTGCAATCTAGCAATCTATTAAAAAGAAAAAAAGCAATTCATCCGACTTTAAAGCTAAAAACGAAAACACATTCACACAAATGTACTCGGCAAAATACTTTTGAAGTATTTTTCTTTTTCTCTCTTCTTTTTTTTTTTAGGTTATGCATGTGTTTACTACAACAACAACAATTTCAAAACGTATTCATTATTCCCAATTTTGATAAGAGGGACGCGCTCTAATTAACTGCGATAAACAGGTGTACCCGATGAGTACATTACACTTTATGATGTTATCGCTAGAATGCTAGTTATCGGTGCAAAACAACAATTAACTTTTTAATCAAGAATTTATTGAGAAGTTTTTATTTGTCATTGTATTAATAAAAATAATGAAAGAAAAAGAAGAAATAAATCATAAAAAGAAAATCTTATTGGAAATCTAATTTAAAAACAATAATAGCCGAATGGCTAAGAGGGCTGGCAGGTGGCCGAATACTAACTGATATTGATGGTGTGTGTGGTGTAAAGTTTAATTAAGATTGTCACACTTGTTTCCGCAGAATGGAGGAAAATACAATAAAACAATAAATAAAAAAAAATAAAAAATTAAATCGTTATTGTTAGTTGAGAATATAAATTATGCAGGTGCAGAGCATATAAAAACTTTTTAATTTGAAAATTACAAAAGAAATTAAAACAAAAAAAAGAATTGTTTACTGCGAATATCTACTGAAATGTTCCTACAAAAACAATAAGAAATAAATCTTAAATTCGTATTAATAATCCAAAAACAAAGGAGTTGCGTTTCAGTCTGTAGTTCTGTACCCAAGCTTTGAAAAAAAAATCAGGCGCCTCTTGCATAACATAATTGCTCATTACAACCCTTCAGTTAGGCTTGGCACCTCGCTTGTCCGCGTGTCTTAAGTTTATTCATGATTGACGGGATTAATTGGAATTACAGCCCTTCAGTCACGATTACGAGTTAGTTTCTCGCACCTACAGTTTAAAGTCGACTCCGAACGACAGATTTGTGAGAAACTTCTTCATGGCAATTTTTTTATTCTCAGAGTTCTTGCCAGAAATCTGCTAAGAGGAAGTCGCCTATGAAATATTTTTTTTTTTTGTTGGAGATGTCTGATCTGCGGTTTACACCGTGGCCTCATTTCTAATAAGTCAACACACTACCTACTAGATTACGGCAACATAATCTGCTACTTCTTGTGTAAACAGCTCAATTTCGTAGTAGTGCCGTTTACTGAGTTTTGACGTACAACTGCACTCTAACATAAGCCTTAACATTTTATTCGATTTCACTTGATATGCCCTAACAAATCGCTTTGCCCATTAGCTTGAGCATTGGTTCTCGTAGTTAAATTTAAGCAGATACTTCAAACGACTCAAACATCTTTACAATATGCTGGCTAGAACTCCGATCTCTATCTGTAGGGGCCATCACACAGCTTACCAATATAACTTCCCAATTTTTTACGCAGTTGTTCACCACGTTCTGTGGTGACCAGAACAGTCACACTGTGACACTTTTGATTAGAAACGTTTTTAATCAGAATGGATTATTGACAACATTTTGCATCTTTTTCTGGATCAAAATCAATTTTGTCAATAAAAGAAAATCCATAGGCACTTGAAACTTGTCTATCCTTCATAAATGTATTGTATTGTCGCATACAGGCATTACGTCCAAACAAGCCTTGCATTGCACTGCTTTTAACGTTTATAGAGTGTCTCTGTAATATCTCCCTCGAATTGTAGCCACCATAGTCTAGTAGGTAGGGTGTTGACTTATTAGACATGAGGCCGTGGTTCAAACCACAGTTCAAACATCTTCAAGTAAACGAAATCAAAAAAAAAGTATTTCTTCGGTGACTTCCTCTCAGATTTCTACCAAAAACTCAGAGAATGATTAAAAAAATTTGCCGTGAAAAAGTTTATTAAAAATCTGTCAACTTAAAACTGTAGGTTCCGCCACGCACAACATAAGTGATGTGAGTAACTAGGTTGTAATCCTGACTAAAGGGTTATAATGATCAAATATGTGTGTATGTATGCATGTACCTCCCAAATTAGTTGTCTAGAACTCAAAATTTGGTACACAGTTCCCTAGCAGTGAGGTTATTACCTTGCCTAAGACTAGCAGATATTTTTGAACATGCTTTAGCATACATGTTCGAAGTATGTATTCCAATAATTAATAATAAATGTTCGAAATGAATGCACCAGAGTGTATAGTTTAACGTATTGCCATGGCTTTAGTGATTTGTTTAACAAGCGTCTCTTTCAGAAAATTTTTATTGGCAGTTTAAAGTTAACTTTGGGTTTTCTATGCTTGACAGTTTAGGGTTTTAAAGGTTTTCAAACTAGAAACGTGCGTAAATAAAAATTTTTTTTATGAATATTTTCGAATTAATAAGACATAAAAATAATAATTAAACAATATCCATTGAATGGAATGAATATGTGTCAGCACGTATCAACTGCTTTAATAGTGATTTTCCTATTCATTTGTTACGCTACGTTTTATTACGTTCCGTTTTTCTTCATTGAATTTCTGAATTATGATCGTTACGTTAGGTTTTTTTGGAAAACAAATAAAAATAAAAAAGAAACTTTACAACTTCAAATTTATTAAATTATTCAGTTTAAATTTAATTCTCTTTTTTCTTTGTTTGTTTGTTTTTTTCTTTTTTTTTTCTTTAATTTATTGGCGCCAAATTGATTTCTTAAGCGCACCAACTGCACCATACAGAAGAGACATGTGTAGTACAATGTTTTAAAGCCATTATATACTATAGTAGTACCTTAGTGTGTGTATATTATGTTGTTTGTCCGTGCTGGTAACCAACGAAATTGACATGTTTAGCCGAATGTAATTATAAATTTTAACCAATAAAATCAGTTTTTTTATGCTTTAAATTATTTCTTTTGAGGTTTTTTATGTTTTTTCTGCTTTTTCCATAAAAAAATATTCAAAACGCATTTATTTATGATACCTTATAGCTATTGACACTGACATCAGCCATAATACAACCACTGCTATGGAAGAGTAGAGGGTTATACATACAATATGTATTGCAATTTGTATGGAGAGTCAGTCTACTACTGTATGTGGGGTGGTTGGTATGTGTGGCGTTTAAAATTATTTGAAGAATAATTTGTTTATAATTTTTAAAAAATTTATTTCATTATGTTTATGACATACCAATACCAATACCATTTGATCGTATCGTATCGTATCGTATCGTATCGTATATTCGTATATCGTATTTAAATGAAAATTTATTTTCATTCGTATTGCGATTTTCGTGGGGGCCTAATTTATGCCTTCAGGCCTGGGAAACACAACTAATTCATATTAATTTGTGAATGTGTGTGTGTGTGTGTGTGTGTGTGTGATAGAGAATTTGTTTTTATGTGCTGCAGGTGCAGCAAAATCATTTTTATCTGTAGGTTGATTTTGTTGTTTTTTTTTTATCATTTTTTTTTGTGTGTCTTGATATTCATATTTGTTTTAATAATTTTCTTATTCAATAATTTTATTTTTTTTTTGCTTTGCTTTGCTTTGCTTTGTTTCTCCATTTTAAGTCATAATTGAGTATGAGTGTACCGCAGCTGTATGTTGAACACAGTGTGCAGGCGAATTTTATTTGAAATTAATTTTGATTTCTCAGTATTAATGTAGTGTGGTGGATAACATCCTAGCAATGTTAAACAGTTGGCCTAACAGATATGTTTTATGCTTAAGTATGAATAACATTCATTGACTTGCAGGTTCAAACCTCACTAAGCCACGATATCTTATAAAAATAATCAACCAAAAAATATCTTTTGGTGCAGTATCTAATTGCCATGGAAGAACTTCACGCATCTACAAATTGGAATGGACGTTAAACTGTAGCTTCTATCAGTCATCTCTGAAATAAACACACACAATTTGTGAAATGTCATAAGCTAGGTTGAGATCCAGACTAAAGGCGAAAATGTTAATAAAATGGTTTTAAATCTCTTTCTTATAATAAAGATATCCAGTTCTTTGGTATGGCAATGCTATTTGCCAAATTATTAGCAACAATTTGCTCAAATTCCATCAACGCTTGAACAATAGGTCCTGAAAACCTCTTCGAATGATAGGGTCAAAAATCGGCAAACCCTAAATCCTCTGAAACTTAAGTGTCACTTCAGAATAATCTTGTTGACGTTACTGGCTTCTATCCGCATGTAGAGCACTCCTCCAGACGTGCACAATCGTATGTTTTCATATTCAAATTGAACTTCAAAGTTAAGCTAAGGCAGTATCCGTAGATAATTGTCCCAAAGCTGGATTAATGAGTTAGATTAGGTTTAACGGCGTTTAAAATAAACGCCTTGGTATACCAAGCTTATCTTTATTTTTTATAGTCTGACACACTTTTATAGTAAAATAGGCCAGTCCTTACATCATATTTAAAAGAACGATATTTCGTGTCTGCAGTTATTTAACAAGACTTTACAATAAATTAAGTTAGGCTATGACGTGACCGTAGTCATCACCGAAGAGGTGACCAAGGACTAGTAGGTAGTGTGTGAGGCCACGATTCAAAACCCCAGACCAGACATATCCTACAAAACGAAAAGCGATAAAAGTTTCCTTGAGAGACATATTCTGTGAGCGGATTTCTGGAAAAAACTCAGAGAGTAAATAATAATAATTGCCATGAAAAGTTTCTCAAAAATTTATCGTTCACACACCAGCCCAAGCATCTCGAAAAAAACGAAACAAGAAAAAATATCTTCGATGACCGCCTCTCAATAGATTTCTGATAAAAAAAAACTCTGAGTAAATAAAATTGCCATCGAAGACGATATTAAACTGTAGGTTCCGCCCATAGTGCATAAAAGTAACACACGCAACGGAGACGCCAGAAATCTGCTGTGAGGAAGTAGCCTAGGAAATATTTTTTTTCATGTTTTCGTTTTGATGTCCTGACCTAGGGTTTGAACCGTGGCCTTACGTCTAATACGCATACACACTGCCTTTTAGACTATGGTGACTTTTCTTAAAAAAAAAAAATTGCGATGAAAATTTATGCCATGTTTGATGATCGATGATACAAAAACTTCATGTTGAAACCTCATTCCTGATAGCTTAACAGGAAGCAACTTTTGAAAAATATTCTGAGAGCAAGTAATTGCCGCAAAAAACCTGCTTAAAGGTCGAAGTCCCGGTTATAATGACCAAATATGTATGCATGTCTCTCCCAAATTAGTTGGCTTGAACTCAAAACTGTGTACACAGTTCGCCAGCAGTGAGGTAATTCCCTTTCCTCAGTGTGTCAGACATATTTGACAATGCTTTAACGTTGCAGATGTTCCAAGTAATTCATAATACATGTTCGAAATAAATGCTGCAACATAAGATACAGCCTTTGAATAATATTCTGAGAGTAAGTAATTGCCACCAAAAACCTACTCAAAGTCTGCCGCTACTTATAAATGAAATTGTTTGGTATTTAAACTGGATGGTGCAAAAAGTTAGAATGCGATTCTGTATGTCCAAGACTACTGTAATGGCCAACTAATAGAAGTTTTTGTTTTTTTTATCTTTTTATCTTGTTTGTTCCACTGTTCAATACGACTACGTTTAAGGTACGCTTTTCATTTCATTTCTGTTTATCTTCTAGTGACTAATTTAATAAAAAAAAAAAAATCATTACAAAAACAACAAACAACATTAAAAAATGATAAGATTTTTTTTTTCTTTGGTTTGTTTGCTGGTATCTTTTCGATATTTTTTTTACACACAATTCAAGTCACTTTAATTTCACGATTGCTATCGAGTATTTTAAGCTTATAATCTGCAATAATTGCTAGAGTTTTTTTTATGTATGTGATCTTTGTTGTTGTTTGTTCGTTGTTATCGAAATGGTTAAACAATTTTAATGATGCATAATTGGATCATTGACCGACGACCGTCTGAATGGCTGGAGTTTATGTCTCTATTTAAAGTTTTTTTTTATTTTTTTTTCTTTTTTTTTTTCATGAAGAGATTGAGATTAAAAATGAAAATTAAATTGCACTTTAAGCGTATTTTAATGCGCAACTCTTTAATGCGAACTTTTATTGGGGTGTGTAAAGCAACTCAAACAACTGAATTACAATTTGTTTTTTTTTTTATAAGTTTTTAAACCAAAGTTTTGCTTCTTTTTAATTATCGAATCATAACCAATTAAGTACTGAAAAGATCATAAATATTAAAAAAAAAAAGAAAATTTAAAACACTCTTGGCCATAGTAATTGACGAAAACAATTTACCACCAAATGATATAAAAATTGAATTTTTTTACCTATTTTTTAATAATTCTCTCTCTCTCCCTTCTCTTTCTCTCTCTCCTCTCCTCTCTGTGTGTCTCTCTATCTCCGACTTAGAGAGATAAATAATGCCAGAGAGCTATCGAAAAACTAGTACAACAAAATGGCATAAAAAAACAATCATAACATGTGCAACAACATCATCCTCAAACGTTGCAATGAAAAATTTAAACAGACTTGCCACACACACAACACACACACACACACAGGAGACTGCTATACGTTAATAACACACATGTGTGTGCCAATTGTAAAAATCTACTCAAAATCCTCATAACGTATTTCATAATTCGTAAAGCAAAATAAAAATTCAATTTAAACCATCTGTCATAATCGATACAAGCGCGTCCTTAAACCATCTGTCATAATCGATACCAGGCGTTTAGCACAAGCATGTCTAAGAAAGTAAATGAAGCTCGATTTCGATATCTCTAAACACACAAATTCCCCAATGATGTTGATGCTAAACGGTTGCTTTATTATGTTTTATGGGGATTTAAGAAAAAGGTCAACTGGAAGAGGAGTAATAGAGAGGGGGGAACAAAAGAGAGAAAACACTCATAAATTGGCAAACGTAATTAGTAAACGTTTTCAGAGTTGAAAGATAGTTCAGGGAGGGCAAAGTCTAAGTAGATTGGGAGCATTTTAAATTCCGGACATCTATTCAAACCAACAGTTGTTCTAAGTGTTAGTAGTAGTGGAATGAGGTGATTTAAATCAAACTAAGCAAACAAGACACCATAGTCTAGTAGGTAGTGTGTTGGCTTATTAGACGAAAGGCCAGGGTTCGAATCCCCGGTCAGAGATCAAAAACGAAATATGAAAGAAATATTTCTTCGGTAACTCCCTCTCAGCAGATTTCTAACAAAAACTCTGTGAGTAAATAAAATTGCCGTGAAAAGTTTCTCAAAAAAATCTGTCGTTTGGAATCGACTTTAAACTGTAGTTCCCGCCACCAATGTATAAAATTAACGCACACAACCTAAGTGGTGTGAAAAGCTTAGTCGTAATCCTGACTGAAAGGTTGTAGTGACCAATTATGTACGTATGTATGTATGTAAGCATACACTGGGTAACACAATGTACACATATCGGTCATCGAGTAACGTTGCATGTGAACGACAAGCTAACCGCAAACCTGACCTAATCTAAGAAGACAAGTACTGGCTCATACTTTCACTATCATTAGCCGGGGTTCGCTCAGGTACAATTCCAATTCCAGACATGAGAAGCCTGCGAAAACTTATGACACAGTTTCTTAAATGGCTCTCATCTCTATACATTATGTTCACCCAGTCTAAAGAGGTTTGCAACCGTCTCCTCATACAATCGTTCTATTTCGGGTGACTATGACGGCTAGACACGAATAATACCTCAATCCTGTTCACAGTGACCAACGATTTTACTGAAATCAATAGAAAACTGCCAGTCTGTTTGCATTGTAATCCATTGTAGAAGAATGTATGCCCTCAATACCGCCAACAATCGACGAAATACAATCTACAGTAGAAAAGATAATGAACTCCAAGCCATGTGAGAAATTAGTCGCATGCTCATATAATCGACGATTGTTTTACTGAAAGCAGATGGGATGTCAACCTGGTCCTCCATGAGTCAACTACTTTAACACTCTTCGCATTATTGTTGCGTAATTACATACCGATGTCGCCAAAGACTAGTTGGCAGGCTGCCGTTGTATTAGACGTGAAGCCATAGTTCAAACACCAGTCCAGACATCTCGAACCAAACGGCGACTTTCTCTCAGCAAAATTATGGCAAGAACTCTGAAAGTAACTAAAATTGTTCTCAAAAATCTGTCGTTTCGATTTGACTTTAAACTGTAGGTCTCGACACTTTTCGATAAAATTACCACACACAGCATGGGTGATGGGAGAAACTAGGTCGTAATCCTGACTGAAGTGCCGTAAAATCCAATTAAGAGTGTAAGCTAGTAATTTTGTTCCTATAACAGCCACCTCTATTTGCTATTAATTCGACATTCGACCATGTAGTTGGTAGACCACGCCACGATCTGCTCTCTAAGAAAATTACAGTCCTCTTCCCCGAACTGTAAGCAGCTGCAGAACGCCGAATCCACTTCGAGTTCACAAAAAGTCATCGTATTATATGCTCTTCCCAGAACTTTTGAGCCTCAGGGAATGGCTTAATAATGTTAAATACGCTGACAATGTATGTTTTCGAGGACAACCATGGTTTTTATTTGGAAATAAATCTCAGAAAGTAGGTCTCAGAATCTATATTATGAAAACAAAATGAATAAAGGGTTGACCCTAACACCTTAAACTCACCTTTTAAACTCATCGACTTTCTACAAATTTTCCATTTCTTTGCCTAAAAGTTGCTCTTCTCTGCTTTGCAAGACCTTAAGCCTCAAAAAAACTTCTGTGCATTTAACTTCTCCTAACATGTCTTGAACGTAGCAAATGAAACTTTAACTGTTGACTTCTCGCATGGTCTGCGAATGGTGCGAGTAGAATAAAGTTATTAAAATCCATTAAAAGAATTATTTTTTCTTCTTCTTTTATTTGTAGTTTCATGTCTTAAGCCAACACAATCTGCCACTGTATGCCCAGCTACTGTTACAACTGACTGCTGTGTCGATTGTCCGTCCAGAAACTTTCATTCGTTGCGTTTGTCAGTGCACTCGCATGTATGATAGAATGGCCTGCTATGGATGGGATGAACATGTGTGTCTCCCTGTTTGCGTAGATTTTCTTTTCATTTTTTTTCTCTTCAGGCCATTACTGTGAGTTCGTGCCGTAAGTGAGCTGAACTGAGCTGAGGCTGGCTAAGTGGAAGAGAGTAACACAAGTGATGAATAAATAATATGACACCTCATTTGGATTAGAATAGAAGAAGTAGAAAGCAAACAAGGATATCAAATCACCAAATAAATATTTGTGTTCGCTCTCTCTCTCTCTCTCCTTCTATTGCTTAAGAGAGTTGTGTGTTGTTGTTGGTGAATAATACAAATGCAAGACGATTTACAGATAAATTACGAATAATTTTTTTTGTTTTTTAACGAATTTCATTGATTTCCCTAAGGATTTTGGATTAGAAAATATACTTGAAAGGGATATTTGAAAGGGTTTACAGTATGTCTTAATATACAAGAAACAAAAATGAATAATTCCATACACAATTTACCTACCGCCGCCCTTTTATTTGATTTCATTGCCGTATGCTATAATGCTTTAAAATTTATAGCAAGAAAATGGTCTTAATAGCAGGGAAAAATTATTAATTATTAATGGACTAAGTTGTGCAGTATTGCAGGTTTAAACACAAGTCCCCAACTCTTCAATTATTGATCAATAGTCAATATGCTAACTACCTGCATCCTTTACCATACAACTTCAGTTTGTGTTTGCAGGAGTAAACTCGTATTCAAAGGATGCTGTAACCTTTAAAACTAAGAAACCATTTCTTTAAGGTTCAAGGACCAACTACCGTTCATTAAGTTCAATCGCTGTGGGAAGAAATAGTTCAGTAGCAAGACAATGTAAACCCAAAGGAATAAGCCCAAGTTCTAGGGATTGAAATGAAAAGCAAAAAGTTTTATGCCGGATCATGCATACGTGAATCGTATGATCATTATCGCCAATATGCAGAAATAATTTAAAAATGTGAAATGATGAGGGTTGATGTAGTTGATGTAGTTGCTGTAGTTTAATCGAGTTCTGCGATCTCTTCGGTGAAGTGCTCTGAGAGTAAAGCAATTGCTGTTCGCTCAAAACTATCTTCCAGATTCAATGTTAAATTGTAGGTTATATTAACAAACGCAACATGAGTGGTGTGAGAAAATAGGTTGTTGGCCTGGCTTTAGGATTGCAATGATCAACAATGTAAATGTATGATCGTCTGCTATGACAGCATTATGAAGAGCAGATTATCATGCCCTCAAACGCAGAATATCCAGTTTGACAAAAGCTGTTAAAACCACAAGTCGTTGGTGTCCAGATCAAAGAATTTAAATAAAAAAAAAAAAGTTTGTAATCATGAACCAATAGTGCTTGCCGGTAACCGTGATGGTCTGGCAAACGCCGTTCTTTAAGAAAAATGGGCAGATAGTGCAGTCAACCTAAATTTCACACCAAACAGTGACTTTTTCAGGATGCAAAAATGGGATCCACTCTTGGATCCCATGTGGATTGGTATCGTTTCAAGATTCTATTCGACAATTTTGTGCGTTCACGTACCCTTTCATAGGGTAATAAGCCTTTTCACAGCACATTGCCCGTATAAGTCAGCCAATTTGTTAAAACAATTTTATTATACACACGAGTTGTTGAATGCTGCAACTCGTCTATCATGATTCGGCAAAGTATATCGAATAAATAAAAACTAATTTGACAGATAAAGTCGTCGTAGTCTAGTAGGCAGTATGTTGGCTTATTAGACATGAGGCCTTGTTTCAAATCCCAGGTCAGGCATCTCCAACAAAAACGAGATCTGAAAAAATATTTCCTTAGTGACTGCCTCTCAGTTGATTTCTGACAAAAACTGTGCGATTAAAAATAAAATTGCCATGAAAAGTTTCTAAAAAATTTGTTGTTCGAAATCGACTTTACACTGTAGCTGCGGCCACTCATGTACAAAAATTAACACACACGCAGTATAAGTGGTACTAGAACCTATGTTTTAATCCTGAGTGAAGGGTTGTAATTATCAATTACGTATGTATGTAATTTGTCAGATGTAGCTTCAAAAAGATAGCAGTTAAAGTTCGGTTCTTGTTTGAAGACCCATAAGAAGTTACGATTGACGTGTGCTTAAATTTTAAAAAAGATTGAAGGAGGGCAAGTTTAGAAATGTGAAAGCAAATGTCGATTTTGATATTTGCTTAGACTCTTTAAATGCTATCAACAGCGTGCTGATAGTACTCTCCTCAAACAGTTGCCAATTGATACTGCAGGTATGATTACCGATACACTTCTGAGTTTAAAACATGGTGTCTTATTCAGCTTCGGCATGTGCATGTTCAATCTCTGTCTGATGAACAGAATATTTTTAATTTAATTTCATTAAAGAAATTTGAATATGACCAACGAGAATGTCAGACTACAATTTAATTTTTTATTTTTTATAAAATTATCACTACTCTATAGGGGTCTCGAATATTAATTCGTTGAAATAACTTTCCAGAAGTTACCATCAAAAATTTTAAAAGTTGTTCTGACGATTTAGTTAAAGAGAAAAGAAAAGACACAAACATACATATCGCGCCAACGTTTTTGGCACACCTAAATATACGAATTTGATTTGTTATTATTGAGCGACCCTCCTATTAACACTAGACGTCTAGGCCAGGCTATTTTTAATGCACTGACTCATAAGATTTTTAAAAAATGATTTTTTTTTGTTTTTGTTTTTTAGTTTTTGTAAAAACAAAAACAATTATTCATTTGGTTTTTGTTTTAAATAAAAATAAAATGCAAAAAAAACAATAAAAACAATAAAACAAAAAAAATGAGAGGAGAACATGATAAATGATATTTAAAATCTATTTTGACCAAAAACTACACTTTTAAGCAAATTATTATTAAATACTTAAGTTTTCATTTAAACAAAGAAAAAGGAACAACAAAACAACTGAATAATGGTTGCAAACGAACCCCAAAATAACCTTTTTTTTTTTTTTTGGTGGCCATAGATTCAAAAACAAAGCCATAGCTAGGCTGCTAAAGACTGCTAGAACGGATCTTTGTTTCTTCGTATTTAGAAGAGCAGACAACAGCACTAGCAACAGTTTAATTCAATGAAAACGTATTTTAAATGTTTTTTATTGAAAATGTTTGTTGTTTTTGTTGTTGCCGTTTTGAGATTTTAGCCAAATATTACTACTTTATTAGCCAGGGTGCGAGTCAACCAATGCAGACACTTTGTTTGCTGTCATTTCATTAAGAACAAATTAATTTATCATAAATATTGGCTGGCTGGCTGTCTATGGCTATGGCAACCGACCACAACAACCGCAGCGGCATTGTAAGCGGCAGCGGCAATGTCTACAAGTGCAGTATAGGCAAACTTTAAATATTTTTCATGAAAAATTCACGAAAAATGTATTTGAGGACGAGAAAGAAAGAAAAAAAATATTTCAATTTAAATTAATTTATTCACGTCATAAATAAACGATGATGTTAAATCCGACTGTCGCAAATTGCCTGTCTATCGCGCGAGACGTTCTCAGACAACTTTTTACAAATTTTCAGTAGACCCCGTCCGTCTTCCATTAAACCATTAAACTTTAATGGCTAGTATAAGCCAAGCAATTGGATTTTTTTTATTGATTTCAGTCAGCGTGAAACAATTTGAAAATCGATAAAAAGAAAAATCAATTAATTTCGATTAACGATTTGCATAAAAATTTTCAATTATTTAAACAATAAAAAAAAAAACAAAAAAAAAAACAAAAAAAAAGGTTTCAGTTCCCATTAACCTTTTGAATGCCATAATTACAGTTGCTTAATGGCAGACGTTGTTGTTTTAATGACAACACTGGCGCTTTATTTTGTAAACAATCGAGAATTCGATAATTTTCTTAAAACAGTTCGATTGATTTTTAAAAAGCAGAAACTTAATTTTGGATTTTAATTGTTTAATTATTAAGTAAAACAATTATCGGTTTTGATTCAAACTATTGATTTGAGAGACACCCTATAAAAAGTGGGCACGGTGAGGGTTGTTTGTTAAGTCAGAGGCAAAATGTTGAAATGAAAACTTATTATAACGAAGAATTTTCTGATACTTAGCATATCATTTGTTCCATTTCTTAATGAATATACTAGCAAAAGGGCAACACTTGCTAATTAGCTCATTTTGGCTCATTTCAATAAATAGAATGTGATTTGATTCAAAGACACCGTGAAAGATGCTATATTTGGCGCAGTTTGTGGGCTGGTGACATCTTTAGATCGTAGTTCATTAAGAACGATGAATATATTGCTACGTTTTTACCTTTTAAAAACGCTTCAAATATGAGCTCGTAGATTGCACATAAAAAATAGAAATAAATTTGTGTTTTAATTCTAATTAAATCCTTTATTAATCACACAACTTTTGTCACTGTTTACAACTGATTCTAACAACAACAATTGCTTTATTTGTTATTCCCTTGTTTATGCCCTTTGCGGATAAACAATAAACAATTACAGACAACAATTGATTCTGTAGATCTTTGTAACGAGATCTTCAAACCGCACGATTGTTTACTTCACCAGCAACGCGTCTTCACACAAGACTGACTGAACTTCTACTCCGACTTTGCGATGCTTTGCCTTACCTTTTTAATCGCGAGACGTAAACAGTCTGTTGAATGTTCTTGAAGGCGTACGTTCGAGGCTTTGCCTTTCTCGAAATCATCCATAAATGTAAACTAACGATGGTTACAATTATTTATGCTTTCATGTTTGTTGTTTTTGTATCTTGTTTACGTGCGGCTTACAGCGTTGTTGGCTTTTCGTTTACTTTTGTTATCCCTTTTTCGTTGTACTGATGTTGTTGTTTTTATCTTCTTATTTTTGTCAATCAACCAAATTAAGGCCGTTGTTTTGTTTTTGATGTTACACTCATTTCCATTTTCGTAACAATAACATATGAAAATGACAGAATTTTTGCCAGAAGACATGGTTTTTTCAAAATGTATGAGATGAAGTTCGATCCACAAGCTCTCATTTAATAAGTCAAAATACTACCTACTAGACTACGACGACTTTAGAGCTGATATTACCCCAATTTTAACTCCAATGCCTAAGAAAATCTCCATAGTCTAGTAGGTAGTGTGTTGGCTTATGAGACGTGAGGCCACGGCTAAAACCCCAGGTCAGACATCTTGAAATATAAAAGAAATATTTCTTCGGCGACTTCCTCTCAGCAGATTTCTGGCACAAAACTCTGTGAGTAAATAAAATTGCCAAAAATCTGTCGTTCGGAGACGACATAAGTGGTATGAGAAACTAGATCGCAATCCGGATTGAAGAGTTGTAATATTCAATTATGTTATGCTTAAGAAAATTGTCATTGTTTTTGGCTAGCAGTAAGGGCTACCTATACCAAGTACTAGTCCCAATGATTGGTGTACCTTCAGTTAAAACTTAATTTAAAATTTCTCTGAAAAATCAGTGATAGAACGTAAGCTAAGAAAACTCGTGAAAACTAGAGAGGTCTCGTATTCCATAAGAGGTAGTTCCAGCAGTTCTGTGCTCATTATTTCTATTTTTAGCACCATGTACAGATGTGTCCTTCGTAGTAGTAGTTGGCATCTGGGGTGCTCCCTGATAACTGCCCTTATTAATGCTAATTCAAGAAATCTAGGTCTTCCGTATAAAGACTTGTGTTAAATTCGGTGTGATGTAAAGTAAAAGTATCAGACATTCATTCATTTTCTTTGCCATTACTATGCATTGTCTGTTGAAGAAGAGATCCGTATATGAGTTATCTCTGGACAGCTTAGCTAATCTAATGCAAGAGAACGTTAAAGGCCATGATTTTTGTCTCTTTGCATGATACTCCTGCTACTACTATATTTCTCGGATTGTATCGACTCGTTTGTACATTTCTGATGGTTAATTTCTTGCTGAGTCATGCGAGCAACATAGTGGGATCACGTATTTGAAGCCACATGTGCATGGGATTTTTTTATATCGCTTTGGAAACGTGGTTAATTAAAGAAATTTACAAATTTTTTAAACAAAAGCTTTCAGAAATAAAGGACTTATGGTGTTTATATATGTTGCCTGGAGCCTATGAACGAAATCGTTAGATAACCTTTAATACCTTGTGTCCTAAAATCGGCTTAATTGCAGCAAAACCAGTTCAATTTACAAACTTTGCGTATAAACAATGTCATCTCAAAATGGCAATATTTTCAATTGATTTATCGGGAAAAAGTAGGCCCTGATGTTGTTGTCTTTTCACCTCAAGAACCTTTGAATTATTTTGTTCAACAACTTTTTGTTTCAGAATCACGCAGTGACTATCATGAATACATACGGGCATTTCGTTAGCAACATTTTTTTCCTCCGACAATCGCAAGCAATAATTTTGGATACAAAATTTTTCGTAAACATGTTCCAAATATATGTAGGTCTAAGCTTTTATCAAGTATTTTATGTTTATTACTCTAGTATCTTTCAATATTTTTGAACAATTCAAT
>QOCX01003235.1:0-18262 GCA_005959815.1 Sarcophaga bullata
AGTATACTCGTTTTCATTGAATTGAATAATTCAATAGGTAGAATAAATGGATAAAAAACAAAGTGAACAGTTAAAAATTAAAAGCCATTCTATACTGCATATAAAATTCTATACTGCAGTGAATTTTCAAGAAACTTTTAAAAATAAACAATTTCAGAAAGCATTTTAAAATAAAAATAAAGACAACATGAAATTAATAAAAAAAATAAAAAAAAAAATTGTAATTAAAAAAAATTAAAAAAAATTGTAATTAAAAGAAATAAATTAAATAAATTTTTTTAATATAAAAAATGTAAACAAACAAAATAAAAGATCTTTAAAAAAATAAATAAAAAACACAACGAATATTCCCGTTTAATAAATAATTTGTTTTCTATAATAAAATTTAAAAGTTTATGTGAATTTAAAAACAAAAAGAAAACAATCATAAAACGTGCTAAAAACACAGCCTTAAAATGTTTAGCAATAATTAAATATAAAAAAAATAATAAAAAATAATTTATTAAATTAAAAAAAAACACGGCAAACAGACGGAAGTGGATTAAATAGCTTCAAAAATAATTTTAGTGTTAAAGAATGTGAAAAATAATTTATTTTCTCTCTCTTTTATTTTCGAATAGTTTCTAAACAAATGCTAAAACAATATTAATATTTGAATGCAAATACAAAAACAAATTGATAAATGCTTATTCATAACAGCAATGGTTAATTAACCAATAGATAAACAATAAAAACAAATAAAAAACTCAAGCTAAAATGGAGAATAACCACAACTTAAGCATCAATATTAATACAGAAAATCATCGTGGTTCTGTAACGTCCACAAATTCTCTAGAGGTGCCAGCAACACCTACAAGATCACCTAAGAAAGTATCATTTTCCGATGATTTACCTTTTACCACCACAATTACCACAACCACCACAGCTACAAAAAACTGCTACAACGCCAACAGCTTCATCGGCTGTAGCATTACCATCACTACCTACCGCAAAACGCAATGATCAAACTACCTCGGCTACAGGGAAACAAAATACCTCCACAATAAATGATCAACAAATAGAAGAAAACAAATCCAGTTGGTTTTATGCTCTACCAAGCATCTCAGTATTTAGAAAAGTTACATGGTGACTACGCTAAGGAAACACCTCAACATGGCAACAACAGTTTCAATTCTTCAATACACTCAATAATACAAATAATAAATATAAAAGTAGTTTAATATTAATTTAAATGCAAATGAAACATCACCCACTAATACAGCACCCGCTATAATAAGTATAAGCCAATGCGGATGCAAATTCAACAACAAATATTTCCCACAACAACGATCTCAATCGCCTTATAATGGCTCACAACTTCCACTTTGCAGGCTCATTCCTCAAACGACTCATCAAATATGTCTTCCATGACATCGCACACTTCTCATGAACCACCCTACAAACCACCACGTACAGCTTTAACTGTCGTGAATCAAACAACATTGCCCTCACCTTCCTCGGCAACACCTCCAGCTGTCAACTCGTCAAATATGCAAGAAATTAGCGAAGAACAAGCAAATTCACATGCTTTAAACTACATGGAACGTTACAACATTAATTTAGATAAGAACAATTGTAGTTTAATGGAATTGGAAGCGAAACGTGATAAAATTCGTTGGTTATTGATTTCTGAATGCAGTGCGTTGCTGGGTGAGGGCAAACATACGAGAGAGGGTTTTCGAAAACTATTTCTGGAAGAGGTGAGTAATAATTTAATTAAATTTCTTTTTTAAACATTAGATGTGTAATAACGGTAAAAAAATTAATTAAATTGTGTAATCGACCTCAAAGGTACTAGTACTTGAGCAAAAAAAAAAATGCCTTTGGTTTTAAAATTATTTTTACTTTATCTTTTTGCTTGTATTGTTTGAAGCAATTTGTGAAAATATTAGGTTTGCAAATCACTTACGAATTACTTGCCAACTTTCTGGAATTGCTTTGAATTGTGTCGCTTGCAGCCGCAAGGCCTTCTTTGCAAACGAACCCATTTTTCTTGTACACGTTAAGGTATTATAAGACGATCTCAACACAATTTTTCTTAATGTTGCTATGTCGATCCTTAAATACGCGACTTGGACACAATATCTCTATACATCTATGACTCTCTCTCTCTCTCTCTCTTGATTTCATCAAAAAAGAGAAAATACTAATGGGTATACCATCTTTAACATTGGTGTAGGGATTGCAACCTGACTTTGGCATGAAGAGTTCTCCAACCCTACACTAATTTAATGGTATGTTATTCAAACGAATACTGATGAGAAATATATATCTAGATCTCCCGATATACTCCAATCCTAGATGTTGTAGAAGGATCAGATATACTCCGCCCAGTCACGACCGGAATGAAAGTATAAGTCAGAGGGTCTATGAAACTAGCATGTTCCAGAACAAGGCAGATTTTTGCTTTTTGCGATTACAAAATATCCTGTACTCTATCCAGTATTTATAGAACCCACCTACCCTCGGTTGTAAGGTCGCCATAATCTAGCTGGTAGTGTGTTGACTTTTTATATGTGAGGCTGCGGTTCAAACCTTCTACAAATTTCTTGCAAAAATTCTGAGTGTAAATAGAATTGCCATGAAAAATTTCTCAAAAACGATCTGTCATTCGGAGTCGACATTAAACTGTAGGTCCCACCACTCATATATAAAATTAACACACACAACATAAGTGGTGTGAGAAGCTCGATTGTAATCCTAAATAAAGAAATTTATTGACCAATATTGTGTGTACCCTTGGTTGTATGAATGATTATGGTGATCTGAATGAAAATTAAAGGAGAGGCCAAAAGGTATGTACCACGACAAAGCAGATTTGAGCATTTTGTGTTTGCAAAGCACAGTCTACTCGACCCAGCATTTATAGGACCTACCTACAAGCCATAGTGTAACAGTGACTTCAGAGATTTTCTGCAGATGTTGTTTGGAAAAGATCAGGGCAGGATATTGGTCATATTCCCCGACAAAGATAATGTTCCTGCAAAAAGTCTTTCGTAATAAGTTAGCCAAGCTACGATTGATCGATGTTAGAATTCTATTAGGTTTATTAAAAGCTCTTTCTGAAGCTGGCACAATAGAATTTAATAGTTGATTGCCTCTTTGCAAGCTATATGTGTTCTGGATACCAAGAAATTAATTATTATACTCACTGTGATGTTCGTATAAGTAGAAGATCACAGTGAGATCATTTCCCAAACTGAAAAAGTAAGATAATACCGTACCTTAACTTATCTTTTGCTTGTGTTAAAAGTTTTATTTTTCAAAACCATTAATTATCACATACAAATGAACGTTCAGTTACATTGGCTGTCGTAAATGACACTCGTTATAAATGGAATCTATGGAATACGATCGTTTTTTGTCATGATTATCAAGCTGTGCTTCAACCGATTATCACCTGATTCATGATCGTAGACACAGAGACAACAGACTTCATTAATATTAATGAATGAGAAAAAAACAATTAAAAACAGAAACAGAAGAAAAATCTTCAAAAGGAAATAAAGATGACAGAATTAAGATTTCCATAACAAAAAATGCATTCAGCAATAATATTTTTTAATACTAGACATGCAATTTAAAATTATAAACAATAAAAACAAAAACAATTGATTATCTTAACTTTAATTAACTCGAAGATAACCATGGTAAACTGGTGTTTTAGAATTTTTTTCCATCAAAAAATAATTAAATTTTTAAGTTATAAAGCTTATGATTGGTTTTTTTTAACGTTTAATCGAATAAAAATACTCGTAAATTTTTTTTTGCAAAATTTAAAATTATTACCTCGTGGTTATTAAGGCACAAAATTTATCACAAATTCCTGTGATCAAGAGAAAACTGGTATTGGCATCTGCGTTTAAGTTGATTGGCTTTAATTTCACGTCGTTTTTTTCCAATACTTTTTATAAACTGTAAAGGGTTTGTTGTTTATTCAATAGCCCCAACAATAATAATAACAAAAACAACAACAGTTAAATTGTAATTTTTTGCCAAAACAAAAAAGAGTAAAAGTTGTTTCAAAAACGCACGTACGCACGCTTATGATTTTCTGCTGCAGTTTAAACGTAAAATTAACTGGTTTTTCTTAATGCTTGATTTGGAGAGGAAATATTCCATATGTACTTAACAGCTCAGGCAGATGAGAGGCTTGCTTATTTCATGATATTTTGCAAATCACCTGGATGCTGCTTACAAACATGTACACAAACGAATATGATGATGGAAGTGATTTGGGAAAGTATTCAACAAATCTGGACCCTACACTCTTTTAAATTAGGTTAGGTTAGGAGGTTTACATACATACATACATAATTGGTCATTACAACAAGTCTTCAGTCAGGATTACGACCTAGCTTCTAATACCACTTATGTAGTGTGTGTTAATTTTATCCATGACAGGCGGGCCCTACTGTGTAAAGTTGACTCCAAACGACAGATTTTTTTGAGAAACTTTTCATGGCAATTTTATTTTACTCTCAGAGTTTTTGCCATTACACTACTGAGAGGAAGTCTCCAAGAAATATTAGATTTCTTGTTGTTCGAGATGTCTCTCCTCTTTGTCCTTTCCTTTAAACAATATTTTGCTAAAAAAATAACTCCAATGAAATATTTAGATTTCTTGTTGTTCGAGATGTCTCTCCTACTTTGTCCTTTCCTTTCAACAATATTTTGCTAAAAAAAATTTATTTCATCTTTCCCAAGAGCTGCTTTGAAATCCCATTCCATAACCTTGATAAACAAAACAAAATATGTCATGTTTCCTACACAATGAACTTGAATGTACACTAGTGGCTGCAAATCAATTATGCATGTAAATGACCTTCACATATTTTCAATGATAATTCCTGTTCCAAGAAATACAAACAAAGACAGACAGGGACAGACAGATTTGCAGATGATTACCTATAAACACGTTTCTTATATTTTTTCTTCTTGTTTTCTTTTTTTACAATAAATTTTTGCATTAATTATTAACAAAAGCAGCAACAACAATCAGAGGTAAACAATTTATTTTAATAATACACACTCGTTGAAAATTAACATATAAAATCTTTAATTAATGATTAAAACGAGTACTGTATTGTATGTATATGGATGGGGTTCTGTTGTATTGTTGTCTTCACCCGATCGATTACAATAAATCCCAAAACAGTTTATTGAGCAGCAATGATGATGCTGTTGATCATCATCATGATGGTTTGCCTTAAGCATCTAATTGCTCATGACCATTTTAAAAGCTTCTTTTACGTCAAATGGCATTTGGGGAAAACAAGAAAATATATGTGAACATACCCCCGAAGGTGCTGAATACCCCAAAAACATTCGATGCCTAAAAACAACACTGAAGTCATCGTAGCCTAATAGGTAGTGTGTTGGCTTATTAGACGTGAGGCCACGGTTCAATCCCCAGGTCAAACATTTCCAAAAAAAAATAAAATATGAAAAAAATATTTCTCCGGCGACTTCCTCTCAGCAGATTTTTGACAAACACTTTCAAAAACCTGTTGTTCGGAGTCTATTTTAAACTGTAGGTCCCGCCACTCATATATAAACAACATAAGTGGTGTGAGCAGCTAGGTCGTAATCCTGGCTGAAGGATTGTAATGACCAATTATGTAAATATGTAGGGGCACTTAGGTTTGATGGTTGAAGTCCATTTCAGTTTTCGAATTTTATTAGGAGGCTACCCTGCAAATATTACTTTCAACCATACAAACAAACGTACATAATTGGCCATTACAACCCTTCAGTCAGGATTACAGCCTAGCTTCTCACACCAGTTATGTTGTGTGTGTTAATTTTATGCATGAGTGGCGGGACCTACTGTTTAAAGCCGTCTCCGAACGACAGATTTTTGAGAGACTTTTCATGGCAATTTTATTTACTCACAGAGTTTATGCCAGAAATCTGCTGAGGGAAAGCCGCCGAAGAAATATTTTTTTCATATTTCGTTTTTGATGCATGACCGGGGATTCGAACCCTGGCCTTTCGTCTAATAAGCCAACACACTATCTATTGGACTACTTTCAACCACAATGGTAGCAATACCTCTCAAGAAAGATCCGCCATACAACAATCCAATACAACAATCCAAACCTTTTCACGACAAATGGCAATCATATCATTCTAGAACCTGCTGCAGGAGACCAAATATTACATTAATAAAGTTGAAACAAAGTAGAGATACAATAAAAAGGCAGAGAGATATCTTCTAAGAGCTCTATTTTCCTTAAGGAACCGAAATGTAATAAAAAAAAACGTAGACAATCACAAATTAATTCCAGACTGGCAATTACCTCTCCAACATAAAGTGTTGAGTGTGTTAGAATTTTTTTTATTTTATTACGAATATCGTAACTCAATACCTTTAAAAATATTTCAAATAGACCCACCCACAAGCGCCTTTGTTGCTAATGTTTGTTGATTGATTTGTTAGTCACATAGTGATGAAAGTATTCCATCATTTGGCATGATTTATTCTGTAATTGGGGAATTATTTTTAAAATATTTCGTATGAAATTCCAAAAGGCAAAATCATTTTAGTGAGAGCAATAAGACCAATGGCTAAATGGTGAAAAAGAAAATGCACAAAAAAGAACGTTTTTTTATGTTAAATACGTGACTAGAAACTAAAAAATAAAGAAAACGAAAACCAAACATATTATGGGCCAGCAGTAACGAATTAAATTAATCAAATGCCCTGAAATTGTGAATCTTCTTTTACAATTGAAAACCTATTTACAACTAATTTTAAAAGTATTTTACAATAATATTTAATAATTCCGAATTCATTCTCTCTCTCACTCTCTTTTAACAGGAATTCCTACAAAAATTCTTTCATTTATTCGATTTAGACGGCAATGGCTATTTGGTACAAGATCGTTGGATTGAACATTTAAAAGGACGTTTAACGTAAGTTTTAGCATAAAAAATTTAATTCTCTTCCAGCTATTTAAACAATCTGGTTAAACATTAATTTGTAGTTGTTATTGCATAAGACTTAAGAGATTTTCAGGTACCCTATAACAACAACTGCGTATGTTAAGAACGGCTTAAGTTTTGTATAAAAATTATTTTTGTTATGATTGTTAGGTTATGGTCGGTTAGTTACCTAACCTCCATTCAATTCAAAACATGTGATCACATCCTGGAGTAGAAATATTGTAAAACAGCATTATCCAGTTCAAAAACTTGCATATATGCATGGCATACGATACTGGGCGAACTGTAAAATATCATAAGCAATCACCCTACAAATACCGTCGTCTAAGTATGGATCCTGTCCCAAAAACTATTTCTAACTCAAACCATGAAAGTAACTGTATGAACTTTCCTTTGGTGGGAGAATCCATATTTAAATAAGGCAGATAGAGAAAGAAACTGCTTCTGAGTTTCCTAGCCCTCATTTCAATTCAAAACACGTGATCCCATCCTGCAGAACTGTAATTATGAGACAGCATTATCCAATCCGACATTATACCGTGGCATACGATACTGTGCGAACTGCAACAAGTCGTCGCCTAAGAGTGGATCTTATCCCAGGCAATCTGACTTAAGCAATAAAATAATAGGCATGAAGTAACTGTACAAACTTTCTGTTAGTGAGCTAATCCATATTTGAATAAGACAGATAGAGAAAGAAACTGCTTATCTTGGGATGCACTGCGGTCATGAAAGAACACTAGCTTTAAACAGACATAATTACAGGCAATTTTGTATGGCTCTTTGATTCCCAATGGATCGGAATGAATAAAAATAACAGCAATTGACGGGAGGTTTGCTAAGCTGTCCAAAAATTACCTATCGCGGAACATTTCTCTGTTCACAGACATTAATGCAGCCTCTAAAAAAGACACGCGCTAATGAGGCAGTGATTTTTATGATTCATTGTCACCGTACTTTCCTTAAATAATCCGATCAATTAGATTTAAATTTAAAAAAGTACTAAAGAAGTACTAAAAGTTCAGTAAAGTACTAATAAAGTACCCTTACCCGTCATCTCAATATAGCTGATGTCAGTTTCAGAAATCAAGTTTTATCCAGCCAAACAAGTGCTGCGGAAAGTTCTAGAATGATAGAGTTACCATTTGTTAGCGCCTAGAAACAACGTTGACTAAGGGAATGTATTTAACTGCTGTTTCGGGTAGTAGTGAGGAGTCAGTGAGATTCCTGATTATTAATTTACTTTCGTCAGTTTCATAAATCAGGTTTTATACGCCCAAATTGGTGAAAGGAAAGTCTTAGCATGTTAGAGTTGCCATTCGTTATTGTGTAGAACCAATGTCGACTGGAAAATGTATTAGATTGCTGTATCAGATAGTACCCAGGAGACGGTGGAATTTCTGAATGAATTAGGATGGCATAGGAGCACACATAGTAGATCGTTATGATATATAGCGATGCTCCAGAATTAACTAACAAGGCGTGTGGAACTGTTCTTGACCACCATCATAAGAACATAACTCACTTAGAATCTAGCCTAAAAGATTAACGAATTTAGAGATGGATTTGGTATCTATAAACGACAGTTGTGTTAGACTATCTAGAAGGGATTAAGCAAATAAAAAATCAGCAAATAAAGTAGACGATATTCTCTTCTTCTTTAACAAACCTACAACCTATGCAGAAGTCTTTTGCAAGTAAGCGAAGTCTCTCCGAATGCCTACCTATTTACAGTAACTGGACCATCAGACCCTGCAATTTAAGTTGTGGCAGGTGAATCTGACAACAACGCAAACCTAGGTTCGTCAGTGGCCAGTCAATGCCCTTTGCCTAACAGACAGCCTAACAGAAATAATAGACGTACCTTTATATATGCATGGATTGGTATACATACAGATAAACAATTACCAGGAATGTACCTAAGACTACAAACTCATATGCAACATAAATATGCTGCAAGAGTCAATCAATCCTGGATGGAAACATCTCAAAATCTGGTCTTCTCTCGGACTCGAACCTGGATTGCTTGTATTTATTGTCAAAAACTTTAACCACTACACTACGCCACCTTATCAGAGACTGACATTAATTTCACTCAAATGTTTAAGACTTGAATAGGGTATTAACAACTTTGCTGTGCTTCTCTAAAAAAATTAAGCTGGGCGCTATAAAATTTCTTTATCTTGAATGTAAATTCTTTACTTTTCGGTTGGAAAAATTTTAAAGACAAAAATATAAACGAACAGATTCATTGCAACAATGTTGTTCGACGACATTTATCTACTAAAGCACCAACACTCCAGCTGAGAAGAATGTTGCAGCCAGCAATTGACTCCAGCCAAAGCTGCTGTTATGCCGGGAACTCTGTCTGCAGCCTCTGGACAGGAGTATGAGTGTTGGCATTGTCAATTGAATATTTTTTTTAATGCATGTCGGGATGTTATTGCAATGTCATAGCCTTTCTTAGTTTATTTCTTTCTTTCTTTTTATTTTTCTTGAGATGTGTTGTCGATGTTATTGGTCTTTAGCTAATAAACAGTGTTGCTAAACGTTTTTGTCTCTTCTTCATTTAAATCTTTGAAAACCAAGGCCATACACTAAAATCTGTTGTAAACCTCATATTTTGTTAAATTCTACACGCAATTTTGAATTCAATTTATGTATGTATGTACATATGCATGTACGTACGTACTATTTTAAAGCTTAAATACATTGTAAGCGAAAATGTTTTGAAAAAGAAAAAAGTTTAGGAATATGTTTACACAGAGGATTAAGAAATCAACAATTTCCGCTTATTTGTGTGTTGAGAAGTTTGGCTTACAACGAATAACTTAAATGATCGCTTATCTTTCTAATTCAATTAAATTTTCGAATGTGTCCTCCCCTATTCTCTTAATAAAATAAGTTCAAGCTGTGAAAGGGGATTTCTTTAGTCTGAAGAATATTAATTCAAACAATGGTTGACATATTTCTCTGATGATGACAAAATCAGGATATTCTTCTTGGGAATACTGAGTTGTTTTAGGCGAATTAGCAAATCTCTTTATGTCAGACATAGTGGCCCATACTCATAAAGTATATTAAATTTTATCAACCACAATAATTATGGAGTTATGGAACTCAATTAAGCCTGAACTAATTTGAAATGTTCAAGAAATCGGAAAACGTTCTAACATTAGTTGACCCTAGATCAACAAGATTATGCCCAGGAGTGAGTAACCCATGACAAAAATAGCTTATGAACCTAAAGCGATAAAATTTTCAGAACCGAAGTACATACGAAATGCACAGATGCTCTAAACTGCCCCTCAGTCTAAGCTCATCGTTGTCCACCGATCATACGAATTGCACAGATCCTCTAAACTGCCCTTTAGTCTAAGCTTATCGTTGTCCTCTTCTTTAAATGAAGCGAATGGCAATCCGTGGTGAATTTTCAAAAAATTTTCGTTACGCTATGGGGAGCAAAACGGGAAACATAGATACAAACCGCTAAAAAATCTTCGAGGCATTTAGAGTTACCTACACCCTTAAATCATAAAACAATAAATTTTTGGGGCTGTTTTTGTAAGACGCACGATTTCAACCACTTATGTTGTGTGTGTTAATTTTATAGAAGAGTTGCGTGGAACTTATAGTTTAGGGTCCACGCCCGAACACAGATTTTTGAGAGAATTTTCATGGGAATTTTATTTATTCTCTCAAAGTTTTTGCCATAAATCTACAAAGAGGAAGTCGCCAAGGAAATATTATTTCATATTTCGTTTTGTTGGAGCTGTCTGACTTGGGGTTTAACCCGTGGCCTTACGTCTAATAAGCCAACACACTACCTACTAGACTACAACAAGTGCTTGGGAAGAATTATAAGGAACCATGTAATCCACCTAGAATTTTCTACGGTTCCTCAGTATTCAAAATATGCATGGCTCAGATTGGGACATTAACTGCATGGCTACAAGCTTGTCCCTCTGCTTCAATAATATGTCAAAGGAGAGCCATTTTATTACAGCAAATAATCTTAATAAATAGACATTTGACATATCATGTTCTGGAGATAACTGCCTGTGCATTCTGTCTATTAGTCTGCAATAGAACTGATGTTTGACCATCATCCACCAAAGTATCTAAGCCACCAAACCATAAGTGCTGCCCTCTTGATAAAAATAAAACCTCATACTGTAAATCAACAACCAAATCCACCATTCCTTCATTGTGAGGGGAAAATATTGAAAAATTCTTGTTTTAAATGAATTAATTTTCTTGTTCTTTGTGTTTAAATGTTTATATTTCTTTAATAAATGTTTTGTTTTGGAATATAATGAATAAATTACGAAAATTAAGTGAATCGAAAATCATTTCATTTTCCAATTTCTTTTTGATTAATTTCAGTGATGACAGACAAATGGATTATGCCGAACAGTTGGAATCAGTGGCGTATGTTATTTGTGGCGAGAATAGTAAAATAACATTTAAAAATTTCGGTGAAATATGGCAAGCACGGGGGGTAAGTATTCGCAACTGTTTAAATAATATTCTGAACAGAAAATTCTATCAAAGTGGAAACAAGCATTGGAGATTTGTTTTCTTTTCTATTGTTCGAATATTGTCACACCTCTCTTCACTACTATTCTACTACGACTATGCTTTCAGACAGAAATAACGACCATAAGTAATCAATACTGAATAAGGAATCCCCAGCTTTTAGCATTTCTATCTTCTCTAATAGCCAAGCGGCAACTAGATTTATTTCGTGTGCAACCTTCAAGTCTAAACTAATTGGTGTATGATCAACTATTTATCAGACCTGGGTTATACCCGGTAATTGTGTGTCCTATCGGATATCAATTCACGCGCAAGTAATTATAGCACTTACCAACTTTAGGCTCTCCATTAGGCAAAGATGTTTACTGGTGGACTGAGACTTCCTCATTCTTATATTGATTCTTTTTTCATTGAAGTAATAGGTAGGCTCAGAAAACTCGCTGGAAGAGTACAAACTTCTCTCATTTATCTCACTTCCTGTTGATTTACTTATTAAGCTTTAAGGTTGGTTGTCTGGAAAAAACAAAAACAATAAATGGTTACGTATTCTTAATGGTAAAGTCTTAATAAATTTCAATGTACCTGCCTCATAATGGTTGCTTCTATACAACAACAAATGGCAAGCCTATTTTGAAATCATTTTTAAAGTGTCCCTCATTCTTTGATATCCAAAAGAATGTCATATGAATTGGAGGAGTTTCCCCATTCCAGAAAAAAATTCGCAACCCACAACGATACTCGCGAGTATCGCCCAGGCAGGGGAAACAAGGTTACACTTTGCTGAACTGCAGATCATTTAGGACTTTATGGCAATGAGCAGGCAGATTAACTTTTAAGGAAGAGTAGAGAGAGAGAGAAGTGAGAACCTTTCTGTAGAAAGCTCGCCTCAAGCTCTATATGATAATACTGTGATGAGGGGAATAAATCGTCAGAACATATACTTGGAACATGTGATAACAACCCTTCAGCTAGGATTACGGCCCAACTTCTCACACCACTCCAAACGATAGATTTTTAAGAAACTTTTCATGGCAATTTTTTATTTATTTTCAGAGTTTTTTTTATTAAACTCTGCTGAGCGGCAGTGGCCGAAGAAATATTCAAATTTCGTTTCGTTGGAGATGTCTGACCTGGGGTTCGAACCGTGACTCTTCAGGTCTAATAAGCCAACACACAATCTACTAGACTACGGCGACAGCCTTATTGTTGTATTGTTTATGCAACTCAAGAGGAAACTCTTGTGTGGGTATCAAGTACTAGGCAGGAAATTCTACGAACAATATTCTGAAGTTTGTAGGGTCAAACGAATCAGGACGACTTTATATAGATTGAGGGTAGTAGAATGGATCATATGGTTGCAGTATTCTAGTATCTCTACATAAACAACAGTAATGACATAGTATTACAGACCTCCAAAAACCTTATAGCTATCTAACTAAGAGATCCTAATAAGTGTTCCGAATACCAGAAAATAAGGATAAAATCGGTAAAGGCACTGTATTTCTGTAATTCTTAATACAGGTTCTCGTTATAAAACTGTAAATATGGACCGAGAACTTATTCTCAAAGAAGGAAACAATTGCCCTGCAAATGGGATTCTAATGAGAATTTGAAAACTAAAATTTTTTATAACTTTTTTTTTTTGCTTACCTTCATTTAGATCTTAGATAAACTATATCGTCTCATTGATGCTGATGGTACAAATTTAATTTCGACCAATCAAATAATGGAATTTATATCGCATTTAACAAATTCAAGGTACGTAAAAAAAATTGTGTTAAATAAAGTATTTGTGGCCAAAAGAAAATTTATGACCATGTTAACAATTTCAATTTGTAAAACAAATTGATTTTTTTCCTTATTTTAACGTTCTAAGAGTATTAAAAACAACAAAAAAATAGAAAAGAAAAATTTCTCTTGTATTGTATAAAACGTTAAGATAAACAAGTTAAAAGAATTCCTAAGAAAACTCTTCAAACCAATTACACTCGAAAAATCTGCTAGTATTTTAATTGATTTCAAAAGAAAAAAAATGTTCATATAAATATCCCGGTTTATGTTTTAACATACACCCATGTTTCCCTTCATCAAGCAATTGTTTTATTTCAATCAGTTTTTTTTAAGGGTCATAGGGTCATCCTTCCGAAGTATCTTGCTTTGCTTTGGTTTTCGAGATTTTATTGATATCTGTCGTTCCATAAAAAACCACAGCTTCGGGAAATATATTTGTTTTGTTGTAAAGGAATTTGTTGATTAATCCTTGTCTTTCTCAAGATGTGATGCGCTTGACTTTACCATAGCCCGCTCAGAGATATCAAGAACGCTTCTTAATTTGTTTATTTTAAAGGATGTTAATTGTTGTCGCCGTGTCTAGTAGGTAATGTGTTAACTTATTAGACATGAGGCCTCGTCAAACCCAGGTCAGAAATCTCCAACCGAAATATTTCTCCGGCGACTTCCTCTCAGCAGATTTTTGGCAAGACTCTGAGATTAAATAAAATGTCATGAATTTCAGTTTCTGAAAAATTTATCGTTTTTGATAAAAAGTTTTGAGAAACTCTCAGAGTTTTTGACCCAAAAAAATGTTGAAAGAAAGTTCGCAAAGAATCATTTTTCATTTTGTTAGAGATGTCTGACCAGGGGTTTTGAACCGGGCCTCATGTCTAATAAGCCAACACACTAATCTACTACACTGTGGCGGACTACAATTGTTCTTCGTTTCCATATTTTTTAATAATTAAGAGACTTATATGTTGAAGTCGCGTAGTCCAGTGACTAGTGTGTTGGCTTATTAGACGAAAGGCCAGGGTTTCGAATCCCCGGTCAGACATCAAAAACGAAATATGAAAAAAAAAATATTTCTTCGCGCGGCTTCCTCTCACAGATTTCGGCAAAAACTCTGGAGTAAATAAAATTGCCATGAAAAGTTTCTCAAAAATCTGTCGTTCGGAGTCGACTTTAACTGTAGGTCCCGCCACTCATGTATAAAATTAACACACACAAACATAAGTGGTGTGAGAAGCTAGGCCGTAATCCTGACTGAAGGGTTGTAATGGCCAATATGTATGTATATGTTCCTTCAAATAATCCCTGAACCTACAGAGAAATTATCATCAGCAAAAACTCACAAAGAGTAAAATTTCTCATTGGGGTAACGACAGATCATTCTAGAACTGGAAACTACTGAATTAATGAGGCAACTAACAATATAAAAATGGTGAGAAGCGGTTACACTCTTTTCCCCCTTTAAAAGATGCAAAAGGGATAATAAAATACGTAACAATGCAGAATTGTTTACCATTTTAATTTTCTGAGTGTAATTATGAAAACGTAAAAGACGAAAAGAATAAAGTCTATGGCCTACAACAGGATTCTTTTAAATGTTCGATATAAAAACCTCCTTTACAAGACTGACAGGAAACATGAAAAAGCGCAATTAATCAAACTATCGTTATACCATAGCCTAGCAAAGCATAGATTTAAGTGTACACGTAATACACGTGATAATGCTTTACTGTCCGCTCCTTTAGTCCCTGGGCTAAGTCTTACAGAGTACCATAGCAAGGAGATATTTTTTTCTGTTTCTTCTTTTTCAATGTTTTGCTTTGTGATAATTGTTGCTGGTGTTGTAATCTTTTAATTAATCTTTAATTTATTACTAAACCTTGACTACAACTTGTTGTAATAGTTTTCAGTTTTGTTGTAAAAAAAAAAATAAAATGGAAATTAAAAACAAAAACAAAAAATATTTCTTTTTAGTTGTAATTCGAAAAAGTTCCTTAAGCATAAAAAGAAAAAAAGGAAACACTTTATTTAATCATGTTTATTGTGGCTTATTCGTTCGGTTTTTTTAGCATAAATTATTATGGTTTTTTATTTCCTCTTCTTATTTTTCATTAATTCAATATGAGCACGCAAAGGCCTTTGATAAGAGCTTTTGGCCCGGTTTTGGAGCAACTATTTCGCAATACTGTGGGAAATGAACAGGAGATACGTCGTGAGGAATTTCAAAAAATTGTCACATCGAAAAATGTATGTTTTCTTCCTTTCCTTTTTTCCTCTTCGTGTTGTTAATTGTAATGATTTTTCCAAAGAAAAATGCTTTAATTTATCATTTTACCTTCATTTTTAGCCATTTTTCACGGAACGTGTTTTTCAAATCTTTGACAAGGATAACTCCGGCTCAATATCATTACAGGAATTTATTGATGCATTCATCAATTCTCAGGACAATCGGCTGATGATAAAATACGTTTTCTATTTAAGGTTTATGATATTGATGGTAAGTTTTTTTTCGAAAAAGAAAACAATTGGCAAGAATGGCAACAGATTTTTCAATAAACTCCTCTTAATACCGTTGTAGCAGTTCCTTATTGGGTCATAGTTTTTTTTTCTTCTCTTGTTTTACTAAATTTCAGTCGAATTAATCAAATTTTAGCAGCTAAGCAGATGGTTAGTACACTGTAGTAGGTTTTAGAATGATAGGATTGCCACCTGTCATTTCATAGAAAAAGATTTTTCAATAACCTTTCGTAATATCGTTGTATCAGTTCCCATTGGGTTTCAGTCTTGTTCTTTTCTTCTTTCACTATATTTCAGTTTAAATAAACAAATTTTACCATCTAAGCAGATAATTAGTCCACTGTAGTAGGTTTTATAATGATAAAGTTGCCATCTCCCAGTTCCTAGAAACAACATCCTCTGTGAAACTGTATTGAAAGTAGCAGCAAAGAACTTTTCATTGTGTCATACAGTTTCTCAAGAAATGGCTCTTTTCCAATCTGCCTATGGTAATCGTTTTTGATGTTATCGTCTCTGGGTACCATAGCTATTCACTTCCAATCCAATTCACTTACTTCTTAAAGTCTGATCTGTCGCTGTTTCTCTTTTAAACCAGCTTGCCATGGTCTATCCAAGAATACAATGAATTTTAATGGCATTTCAGTAAAATTTTCTTCAGAATTTACTGTTAATCCTGGATCAGAATGCTCTTTATGACAATAGATTTAAGAAACTTTCGGGACTTTAGTAATAGCATGGAAGACCAGCTATTTTAGATATTTTTGCGGTTTACTACTCTAAGCCGAAGTGGTAGCTTTGATTACCAAAGCTCACTTCAGTACGAATAGCGGACCATTGCGGTTTACTACTCTGAAGACATAATACATTCAAAAGTAGCTTGTCAGCTGTCCAGTAATTTAGTTCAAGACAACATTAACAGATCAGCAAATGTATCAAATATCAGTTGCAAGCACAAAAATTTTGGAAGTGCAATGCTCTTTGTCTTAGACAATGCATTACCAGAGGAAGTGATAGAATTTACAATAGATATGGACATCAATCAAGGAGTCAATCAACATTTTATGCCTGGGATCCTCTATTGTATTAGCACTGGCGAGAAATTATTGGAAAATTTTTTTATTGTGGTCTTATACTCCACTTAAGAACATGGATACTGGTTTGTATAAAGCTTTTCCGCAGTTGCTACATACATAACATAACATAATTGGCCATTACAACCCTTCGGTCAGGATTACGACCTAGCTTCTCACACCACTTATGTTGTGTGTATTAATTTTATACATGAGTGGCGGGACCTACAGTTTAAAGTCGACTCCGAACGACAGATTTTTTGAGAAGCTTTTCATGGCAATTTTATTTACTATCAGAGTTTTTGCCAGAAATCTGCTGAGGGAAGTCGCCGAAGAAATATTTTTTCATATTTCGTTTTTGATGACTTGACCGGGGATTCGAACCCTGGCCTTTCGTCTAATAAGCCAACACACTACCTACTAGACTACGCAGTTGCTACATCGAAGTAGTAATAGCGGTGGTGAGATTGACATCAATCTTAAAAAAGTAATGCTTCAATCATATTCTTAAAACTTATTCGGCCAGTCAAAATTATAATTTATGGACTTCTCGCACGTTAAAAGCTATAAAACATATCCAATATTAAACTCATTAAGCCACTAATGAACTTGGATATTTGTTTGAACAAAACTTTTGAACAGTTGCTATGTCATAAGTTGTACTGGCAATGAGGAGATTGACATCAATCTTACAAAAATTATGCTTCAATCAAATCTTTAAATTTTATTCGGCCTGTCAAAATTATAATTTATGGACCTCTTGCACGTTGAAAGCTATAAAACATCTTCAAGATAAACTTCATTAAGCAACTGCTGTGCTTTAACCGTGTTTATTGTAAACCATCAACCTATATGGGAGTATGTACGTTATCCCAGACATCAACCATATTCCGCATTTTTAGTTTTATCCGCCGAATACGGAGAAAAATCATTCTATTGTCCTCGACTAATTTTACTTTCACTTTTTCGAAACAAAAAACATATTTTTAAAGGCAAGTTTCTGCCCTTCCCTTCCTTGGCTGCTAACTTTCTTCTTTCCTTAAATAGTACTTTTTGCTCCGCTTTCTGTTTTTGTTTTCGTATTTTCTTTTATTGTAGTTTTTATGCATTTGTTTTTATGAATTATCGCCGTTTTATTTATTGGCCAAAGACGATTAACCATTATTATTGATTTATTACTCAAGGTGATGGTCTCATACGCACAAGGAATTGCATGATGTTATACGTGCCTGCATGGAAGAAAACGGCATGGAATTCTCTGAAGATCAAGTAAGTATTACACATACACACACATGCACATGAAGTAAAAAAAACATACAACATATTGAACAATTGCCCCATAGCCAATAATAATGATTTATTGG
>QOCX01003236.1:0-11421 GCA_005959815.1 Sarcophaga bullata
TCTGTCGTTCGGAGTCGACTTTAAACTGTAGGTACCGCCACTCATGTATAAAATTAACACACACAAAAAAAGCTAGGCCGTAATCCTATCTGAAGGGTTGTAATGGCCAATTATGTATGTAAAGTTTAGTGTGTTATAAGGGCAAGAGCTCCTAGTTTAAACTGCAATTTGACATTTAAAAAAAAATTTTTTTTACGAGTCCAGTGGGTCAGAAGTCAGATGCTTCTATCAGGTGCTTGAGCATCTGTTCGGAATTGAGCTGTAATGGTCAATAGTGATATCCATTTCATCAATTATTGGCCGATTTTGTTTGTAAAATTCGCCATGTTGTCATAACAGAACGTGAATATCGAGAATTCGATCTTCTTAATCCATATTAATTTATTTATATCATATGAAAATATTTAATATTGTATTATTACATTATAGTTATTGTTGTAAATTGTCCAAATGAATTCATTTCCATACAGTAAAGGTGTTGATAATTGAATTTCAGTGCCGCTTAAATGACGTGATTTGAAAAATTAAATTGTTTTTGTAATTTGGTTGCGTTTTATTTGATTCGATTTGATTGATAATTGCAATGTGACAAATGCAAGTGATTACATATTTTATAATGAGGGGGCGTGTGAATTACTTTAACAAAATCTTTAATTTAAAATATTTACCAGACAAAAAGTGTTTTAAAATCTATGAGCAAAACATGATATTTTGTCTTTGAAGGTTTTAAAAGGTTTTTATTTAACACTCTAGTTAGCTACACTTGATTTTTGAGGTAGGCCTATAGAAAATAATTCATAATTATTGCTAGTTTACTAGATTGAAAACTAGCTTCGTGTTAATTCGACAGAAAATAGTTCAAAAGGCTTAAAATCTTGCAATCTTGGTAGCCAAATTGTTTTAAAGTTTCCCAATTTTATTCTTTCCCGTGAATTCCTTTACAAAAAGTTTACTGTTTGGGAGCCTATGTGTACAAGAAAAAAATATTTTTAAAATAGTCTACACATACATACATACATAATTGGCCATTACAACCCTTCAGTCAGGATTACGGCCTAGCTTCTCACACCCACTTGTGTTGTATGGTGTTAATTTTATTACATGAGTGGGCGGGACATAACAGTTTTAAAGGACGACTCCAAACGACAGATTTTTTAGAAGCTTTCATGGCAATTCTTATTTACTCTCAGGAGCTTTTGCCAGAAATCTGCCTGAGTTAGATGCCGCCGAAGAAATATTTTTTTCATATTTTCGTTGTTGATATCTGACCGGGGATTCGAACCCTGCCGTCTTTCGTCTAATCCGCCCAACACACTACCTACTAGCTACGGCGACTTCAAAGTAGCTACAAATGACTCAAACATTGCGACTTACAAATCTACATAAGCAATAACTAATATATGTATGTATGATATACTGAATGAATGCCATACTAGCTCCACAGCTCATGCTTAATGGATTGCCAGTGTAAGGGTTAAAGGGTACGACTATCATTCAGAGCATTCTAATAATTAGAATTAACTTCCGAATTACTAGATGTTATGGCAAACACTATTCCAATTAGGGAGACATATTTATGCCAAATAAATTGTTTAATAGAAAAATATTTATAAAAAAAATCATATGCAAAATATGCCTTTAACAACAACTCAATAAAGTCTTGAAAACTTGTTAAATAAACTAAAATTAAACTTAATTTTAAAAATATGTCCTCAAAATATGTAAATATAGTGTTTTAAAAAATATGCAATTAAAATAAAAGAATATGCAAAAATAAATAGTAGCAATAGACATGCCGGAAAGAAAAAAAATTGCTGTAGGAAATTATGTAAAATAATAATAACAAATAAATATCAATTTCAATTCAAATAAGCAATAATATGCAATTTAAAATTTAAGCTTTTAAATGTTAAATATGCTGATTATGACAAAATATGTCTGGAAAAATATATGCCAACATTTTTAAAAATTCGGTAAACATTCAAAAACTAGCATATTTCAATTGAAGCTTAAAAATTTTATGGCTTTATGCCCAGAAAAGGCAAATATGTAAAAATATGCTTTTACAAATTCATGTCAAAATTCGTATAAGATTTGGAAAATATTAGAATATATTAATTTAAAACACTTTGTTTATAAAATTTTCTACCTTAAAAATTTAAATATGCAAAAATATGCCAAAATATGCTTTAAAAAAATCTGGTAGCGAAAATTTTCAGAAAGGGGTTCAAAATTACTACAAAACTTAGCTTTCTACAAAATATAAGCTTAAACTAAACAGTTTTAAACATTTTAAGCTTTTTAAGGCAAATATGGCAAAAAAAATCATGCTTTTACAAATCCCATGTCAAAATTCGTATAAGATTTGGAAAATATTAGAAAATATTAACTTAAAGCACATTGTTAATAAAATTTTTATCTTAAAAAGTGAAATATGCAAAATATGCCAAAATATGCTTTAAAAAATCTGTAGGAAAATTTTTAAAAAGTGTTCAAAATACTACAAAACTTAGCTTACTACAAACTAAAACTTGAAATAAGCAGTTTTAAACATTTACGCTTTTTAAGGCAAATATGCAAAAATATGCTTTTACAAATTCAAGTCAAAATTCGTACATGGCTTGGTAAATGTTAGAAAATATTAAATTAAAACACATTGTTTATAAAATTTCTACCTTAATCTTTTAAAAACTTAGCTTTCTACAAAATATAAGCTTAAACTAAACAGTTTTAAACATTTAAGCTTTTTAAGGCAAATATGCAAAAATATGCTTTTACAAATCCATGTCAAAATTCGTATAAGATTTGGAAAATATTAGAAAATATTAACTTAAAGCACATTGTTTATAAAATTTCTACCTTAAAAAGTGAAATATGCAAAATATGTCAAAATATGCTTTAAAAAATCTGTAGAAAATTTTTTAAAAAGTGTTCAAAACACCATAAAGCTTTGCTTACTACAAAGTAAAGTTTAAACTAAGCAGTTTTAATAATTTATGCTTTTTAAAGCAAATATGCCAAAATATGTTTACTTTATAGGAGAAAGAAAATAAATTTGATTAATTTTTATTTCTTATGCTTCAATAAGTGTTTAATAACAAAAAGTTATTGTGTGTCACGTTTACGATTGTTTTGAAATTAAACACAGTTTGTCCAAATATTTCGAATAAAGAAATGTTAACGTAAATATGGCCTTCAAACCATACATGGTTAGCCAAAAATATTATAAAAGCCAAAAATATTGTAGTCGATTAACATATCACATGGTTAGCTTTTAATAATTTTAAAATAAAAAACGTAGTATTTCATATAAAAACATTTCATCATTTACCGTTAACATGTAAACAAAATTAATTAGAAAAAGTCCTTTTCAGGAAATAGAACAAAAAAATTGTCACTATTCAGTGAGTCAGTCATTAT
Source organism: Sarcophaga bullata (assembly GCA_005959815.1). Lineage (NCBI taxonomy): Eukaryota > Metazoa > Arthropoda > Insecta > Diptera > Sarcophagidae > Sarcophaga > Sarcophaga bullata. The sequence continues at coordinate 3,421 of QOCX01003236.1, forward strand.
TATAATGAATTCCCGCCATGAAAATTGATTCAACATTGAACCTGACGCTGGCCTAATGAATGCAATTGTTTGTTCATTTTGTGTTTGGTGCTTTAAAATTGTATTTTTTTCACAGACATTATAATACTAGATGAAGCGTGTACGGTAGTAACAAAAAAATCTGCAACTGAAATGCATTACAAAGCCTGTATAGCTGGCCAGGCATTTCAAACATTCGCTCATTCGCTGTGGTTGGAGCATATAAAGGCAAAATAATGATTTAAGTAAACAGTGAAATTACGCCGAAATTAGTTAATTGTGTCTTGTCATTTGTCAACACTAATATAAAATGCATCAGTCATTTCGAACACCATTACACGTATAAATACATTAGTTATGGGTCATTTCACATGTTATTAAACAGAGAGAATTAATTTTATTTTCAAAAATATGTGCCAATTTGAATGACAGCATATTGTCATTTGATGGAGTAAAAAGTAATTCAATTCCGAATTCAATCGCGAATTACTCCCTTAAGAGAATGCTGCAAACATCTAAAGAATTTATAATAAAAAGGTGTAAAGTCCGGACAATTGAGCGTAGTTACATTAAAACTTATCGGCCAATCTGTGCGTGACTCACTTCAACAGTTTTGTGTTACAATAATAGAGGTTTCTCGCCACAGAGATATCGGTGTCTCGAAGAAAACATTTCTTATTTGCTCACCCTAGCGGAGCTATCGTTACTAATTATCGAATCGATTATTTAATGTATTAAACTCTTAGTTTGGTTATCAGCTTAATTCTAAGGGTATTAAGGATTTTAATGCTAAGTCCAGATGATGATTGTCAAGGGCATTTATTCCAAACGTTTCTGTTAGTTCAGCAGCACCGATACATTTGGTATTACAACGGACCACTATGTATTTATCAAATGAATTTTGATTTAATAAAGCAGTCACTGCCTTCTATTCTCTGAAAGTTTAGTTCGATTATTTCTTCCGATTACTTCTGGTGTTTTTTAATTGAATTGTTTGCTTTAATTTCTTCAATTGTTGGCAGTAGAGATCAGAATTAATCGTTTGACCAGGTTGTAGAAGCGTATACTGAACAATTTAATTCCAATTGCATCAGACACATCACATTATCATTTTTGAAGTCAATTCTGACTTTGTCATCATCTGCAAAGCTTCATATTGCAGCATTCATAATTTTTTCAAACAATCAAGCGCTCCGGAAATTATTCGATTTCGTTTTCACTTTTAACGGTGAATTGTAAATGCGAATTTGATAAATACAGTTATTTTCACTGCAAATTCAGAAGACGGCACTCCAACATCTAGTTTCTTTATGTTTTCGGCCTTCGATAACAGTTTAGTGATTGCATGCTCAGTTGCCTAAAACCGTCCATGTTGTCTATGGGCTAGCCTTTCTCAATTTTTTCCTTGATTTCCTTAATTTTTCTTAGTTGGTTGACCTGTACGAGATGCAAAATTAACCCTTTGAAAGCTTTTAAATTTTTTCCGTATTTTAGGCTACATTTTTTAATAGAAAAGCAAAATATGGCGGTAATGGTACGAATTTAAAGTCAGTTTGAAACGCAAATTATTAGAACCGAATGCTTATTAAATAGTTTTATTGTGAAATCACCCACATAACCCATACCCATTGAAAAAAAAAGCTTCTTTAACACTCCACGTTTTTTTTGTTTATCTTCCATGAATGATGGCGTCGATTAATATGTTATTTATTCGGTGTATTTTGTTTTTTTTCTATTTTCCAGCTCTTATATTAAACTGCCATATGCCTGTGCACTAAATGACGTTCAGACGAACCATCAAATTAAGTACCAAGAAGTAAGCTCCATTTCAAATAAAGTGAAGGATTTTACACCTACGCGTAGTCAGAAAAATGGAACCTGTTAAACACCAGTCGAATTTTTTAGCCGCGGTTGCGGGCTAAGTTTCGAATTTATATTCGTTTTGTTTTTTCAATTATTTTTTTGAAAACATTTTTGAAATAATAACAAAAAAAAAAAACAATTTTTTATAGCAAATCTTTCTGCTTTTGCTGTGAGGCACTGCCTCGGACTGGACCTCCACCGATGCACGAAACTAAAATCAGATGATACCTCCGATTCACCTTTAGATCATAAAATTGATTCCACAGATGATGCTTGGATTTCTTCAATTGTTGCATTGGGTGCTTTAGTGGGTGAGTTATCATTATTATTTAGTTTTTTATGCTAGTATAACGGTATAACGGTATAGATGTAAGTGTTATAATTACAGTTATTTTTTTTTAATTTTTTATGAAGTTTTTCTTTATCGCGTATTGGTGTAATCAATTAAAAAGAATGTAATCGATAACTTTTTTGCAACGATTTTTCTAGGCAAAGACAAAAACCATATGTTTTTTGAACTATTTATCGGTTATTGCAATTGATTTATGAAATTTACGATGAATGTGATCGATAACTTTTTTTACATCAATTTTTTGTTGACAAAAAACAAAAATCATATGTTTTTTGAAGTTTTTTTTGTATTTTTGTTTTCCATCCATTAATTTATAAATTATTTCGCTGATTTTATTGAATTGAATCTAAGTTTCTAACAAATTAAAACGATTTAACTTATCGTCTTGTAACAATATGAAGGATTTCTTGCTAAGCGTTTTCAGTAATCGCCTGCACCAATCGAATCAGTTAAACTTTCTTAAAATTTTAGCCAAGCATCCCCAGTGAACAAATAAGGATCTCTCCAAGGAAACAGTCTTCGAAAATTCTTCTAATAAATTAACTTCGTTCTGCTACTTCTTACTTTCTGAGTGGAATAATTAATAGCAACCGAACGTTTGGATGCCTGAATCAAATATAGAGATCCTTCCCATTTGAATCGCAACCCTACTCTTACGTTTTTAACCACTGCCTACATTGAAACGATGGCCAACAATCGAAATTAAATTATCACGTTAAAGTATGATTCCATTTAAACTGAACACCAGTCTGTAAAGATAACGCATAGCTAGAGACTGACATTAGCAATACTCTCCTCCTGCTCGACTGATCTGCTGCTAAGTCTCACGCAAGTGACTTGTGTGAGAACATACAGTAAGAGAGATATCTCTGCGATAGAATGAAGAATTCCTTTTCCACTCGGGATAGGATTAGTTCATCGGCTACATAAATACCCACAATGTCCTAGTGATCAGAAAACCATTTAAGAACGTAACAAAACTCTTGCGTGAGTCGATCAAAGAAGTCGTAATAGATGCCAAAATACTAGCAGACGAAAACACAGTTAAGAACTGACGAAGAGAGCAGCCTGTCTTATAGCCAAGTTTAGAACCTCTTGGGCAGACTACCATTGAATTTTCTGGAGATGACTGGATCGTGAAAATTTTCCACGCTACTGAAAGACTCGCCTTTATAATTTAGAAAGTGATGCTTGTAAGAGATTTCATTGAGTGAGCTTCGATATTTCGTTGCATGTTGGGTTGGATGAATTTTTTAGGTTTTATGCGGAGCTCTATTTGCAAACACTAAGCGCCTTAAATGTGCCAAGAATAATCTGTAATCAGATGGAGATTTTCGTGATTATTAGCCTCTAGGATTGAAGTTATGTTAGCAATGCTTTAGGCCAGTGGAAAAAAATCCGACACCGCAGAAGGCATTACAAAATAATGCTTAATAAAGCTCTCTTTGTGGATCAATGTTGGTATTTTTTAATTGGCTTAGAAGACGTGATAATGCTAAGTCCCAGAAGAACCTATGAGCGGGTAGTTTTCCCCAGAATTTTTTAGTCTTTCCCTTCCTATGGATTGGTGTTACATTAGTAGTCTTCCCGGCTAGCGGAAAAATACTGCCATGCACTAAAAAGCTTTGTTTCTAGTTCAATGAAGTTGTATACTTAACCGGCTTAAGAGACTGATTTATGTTAAGATCCCGTAGAACTTGCGGTCTCTAGTTAAAAAAAAATTTTAATTTTTGAAGTCGTCGATACCTATTCTCGTTTTACATGTAGTAACTGGTTACTAACTTTTTGTTTACACTGTGAAAATAAATAACACACACTAACACACAACTGTATATATATATATGCACGCACCAAACACACACTAACAAACAAACACAATGTAAGAAACATAAATATTTTTGGAAAGCTTCTCAAAGGTCACCAAACCTCTAGAAGTTTTCCAAATTTACAGCACAAAACTCAACGCGACACTCAACGTGTTTCGATTCTCTTAAATTTCAGCAGCCCATTCTTCTTGCTGGCTGGCCCATTGGCCGATAAGATTGGCCGTAAATGGGTATTACTTTCCAGCTCAGTATTCTTTGTTATTGCCTACATTCTGATGATGATCGGTGGTGAGGTTTGGGTACTTTTAGTGGCCCGTTTGATACAAGGTTTTGGTGTCGGCTTCGTAATGACCGTACAGCCTATGTATGTGGGTGAAATCGCAACGGATAGTGTAAGAGGTGCCACGGGTTCTTTAATGCAGTTGTTTATTGTGTGTAAGTAGTACTCGATTAGGAATTTGAAAGTGTATTCTAAACTAAGTTTTGTGAATTTTATTTCCAGCTGGCATTTTATACGTGTATGCCATTGGCCCTTATGTATCCTATCAGGCTTTACAATGGTGCTGTATTGCGGTGCCTATTGTTTTCGATGTGATTTTCTTCTTTATGCCTGAAAGTCCTTACTATTATGCTGGCAAGGGACGCAAAACGGAAGCTTTAAAGTCGTTACAATACTTAAGAGGCCAATCACTTGAAACCGTACAAGATGAAATGGCCACCATACAGGCTGTTNAGTCGTTACAATACTTAAGAGGCCAATCACTTGAAACCGTACAAGATGAAATGGCCACCATACAGGCCGTTGTTGAGGATTATGGTAATAAGGGTACCATCGGTGGATATTAATATTAAAATTCGGCAATCGCTAAGGCCTTGATTATCTCAGCGGTTTGGTAGCCTTCAACAGTTGTCTGGTACTCATGTGGGTATTGGTTCACTCAACAATCCATTTTTGAGAGTGCCATAAGGTTGGGTCAGCAATTGCTACATATATTGTGGGCCATTGTCAGGTGGCCTCTTCAGGGTAACACCCATCATTTGCGATCGTTTGGGTCGAAGTTATCTCTTGACTTCGGTGCTGTTATGACATTGGTTTTGGATGCTTGGGTGCGTTTTTCTATATAAAACTTGTGGTGGCGATACTCCATGTTTGTGGTTGCCTGTACTGCTTGGTAGTGGTACAATATTGGTTATTGCATTGGTTTTGGCCCTCTGCTTGGGGTTATGGGTGAAAATGTTTTCCTGCCATATCAAGTCAATTGCTCTTCAATGGTGCATCCAACCTGGTTGGATTTTAGGTTTCCTCGTCAACCTATTTCTATCCTATATGGATCTGCTTTAGGTGCTACTATGCATTTGCTGTTTGCCTGTTCTGTGTGGCTGCATTCTTCTTCCACTGGTTCGTTGTATGGAAAACCAAAGGCTTGAGTTTGCAAGAGATCAAGACAGACTTAAGGGCAAGCGGGGGTTAAAGCCGAAGCACAGATCCAAGGGACGATATTGATGATACCAGATATAAAGCAGGGATGGGAAGTTAAGCAGTAACCCTTATATTAATATTATTTGTTGAAACATTTTATACAAAGAAAACAACAACAACAACAACAACAACAACAACAACAACCAAAAAACACAACACCTAATCAAAAGTATTCCTTAAATGTTCGTTTTTTTTTTAGTCAATAAATTTACTTTTAAGTCTACTCTTGTAATAAGCAATGATAATGATAATGATATGATAATAATGATAATGATAATGATAATGATTCTCATCGTATACCATTAAAAATATTATTAAAATAAATATACAAATACTACTACAATCTGTTAAATTCAAAGGTCTTTCACATGACAACGCGTTGTCACCATTAAAAATTTTTTTAATTACATTTGATACCGTGGACGAATGCTGTTCATCGAGAAGTGAAATTACAAGGATTGTCTCAAACTTGGCCCAAGGATTTGGATTTTGTGTACTCTCACGGAATATCTTCAACATACAGACAGAGTACATCACAATACAAAGGCCACAAGTCGAATACATAGACAGCTTCTGTTATCTACTCTGTGTAGCAGCAACAAATGGCAGATCGGAAGTAAATATTCGAATTCGAAGTTTTGAAATAAGTATGCCGAGCTTGACAAATAATCAGCCAAACCAAGTTTAGGATACTCATTGCTGAACAGAGCAAAAAGAGAGTGGTTTTCGCAAGACAGCAATCAATGTGGAGATGCTCACATAGATCCAAACAAACGAAGCTTCTTTGAATATTGAAGGCCAATGCAAAGTCTACTTTGTTGTATGAAAGCGAACCCCGATTTGTAGCGAACACTATTGCGCAACATGTCTTAGAGTAATATTCAGAAAATTTCGTGTTGCATAATATCATCAACAATAAATACCTTTGGAACTTAAACCAAGAGTAACCCATACTGAGACAAATTAAATTTTAACAGCTAAGGTGAAACGGAACGGAAACTCTGTGATATTACAACTACGGCACTAAAGAGGAATCCGCAGGGCTCCACCGTTGTCGATCAAAGGCAACAGTGTTTGCACAGTGTGACCTTAAGAGGCAGTTAAACCATATAAGTTGGTAGACATGAGTTCATGAAAAGGGACAAAGGAAAATAGCCCAGAAAGACAAGTTGGCACCAAACATTTTCTTTGGTCCACTAAAAACAAATAGGAAATGCGCTGAGGTAATATCGATTCGAGATTTCGAGATATCGCGGTCATCGTAAGTTCTTACAGCACTTATGTTATGTGTGCTAAAGTGAACCATAAGCGGTGGACTCTTCAGTTTAAAGATTTGAGAGAAACTTTTCATAAAAAAATTTATTTTCTCTCAGAGTTTTTGCCAAAAATCTGCTGAGAGGCAATTGCCAATGAAATATTTTTTTAAATTTCGTTTTGTTCTAGATGTCTCATCTGAGGTTTGAACCGTGGCCTCACGTCTAATAAGCCATTTAACTATCTACTAAACTACCACAACTTCAACAAAAAAATCTGGCATCTAAGCAGCTGAATATAAATCTCCATTCAAACGGAATTCTCATTCATCGAAGCTAAAAATCTCCGGGGGCGTATAAGACAAGTTTTTTTTGTCAGAATCCTACAGAGAGATTCACAAGTTACCTTAAATATTGTATACAAGGCTTATCCGTGATAACTTTAAATAATTAAAAGTGCACGAAGTATTTTATTTTTATTAAAAAAGAAAAACAAGCATAATATGCCACGCCCACTTTGTAACAGATATTACTTCAAACAATATTTTTCTTAATAATTTTAGTTTCGTATATAGTCGGTAAACTCACCGAAACAATCGGACGTAAATGGGTTCTGTTAACAGCAGCACCGATTTTTATAATCTCCTTCATACTCATGATGATTGCTAGCGAAGTCTGGATTATAATATTTGCGCGAGCTCTTCAAGGTTGTGCCACAGGCTTTGTAATGACGGCAACGTCAATTTATGTGAGTGAAATTTCTACCGATGAACTGAGAGGAGCAACAGGATCTCTCATGCAATTGGGTATCGTTAGTAAGTGTACCAAAAAAAGACTTTTAAATCGTTTAACTGATTGACTAAATAAATTGTCCTTTCTCCTTCAGCTGGGAGTCCTGTATGTCTTATGTATTGGTCCTTATGTATCGTATCAAGCTTTACAATGGTTTTGCATAGCAATACCCATAATATTCGCTTCGATATTTGTTTTATGCCGGAAATCCTTATTATTATGTTAGTAAGAACCGTATGGAGGATGCTACAAAATCTTTGCAATTTTTAAGAGGCCAATCAGCTGCAGCTGTTCAAGATACTCTAAAGGAAATAGAAAGTTTCATTCAAGAATCTGCTGCCCATAAAGGAACGTTGAAGGATGTTTTTAAAACTGCTGGCAATCGTAAAGCTCTTTTGATATCCGGTTTACTTTTGT